>LZPO01046066.1:0-17170 GCA_001675575.1 Neotoma lepida | reverse complement strand
TCATCCTCTGAAACTGTAAGCAAGCCCCCAATTAAATGCTTCCTTTTATAGGTTGCCTTGGTCATGGTGTCTCTATGCAGCAGTGAAAACTAAGACAGGGTCATTTTCCAGAGAAATAAAGCTTCCATCAGATTTCAGATGAGTAGATATTAGAAACGACGGAAAGGCTACCACAAGGATATTTCAAGAGGACCTTTAACCCAGTCGAGGTATGGCTTTCGAAACCTAGGAATTTTCAAAACTGAGAAAAAGAAAAACCTAAACCTACTTGGACATTTGCTCCTGTCATACAAATAAAGAAGGAGTGATACACTAGAAAGGAGGTTTTTTTTTTTTCCTTAAAGTTTGTTCTGGGATAGCTTAACATCTATGTTAAACTCATCTACCTGGAATATGGCTTGCTATAAAGATACCTGAAAGGCAAATAGCATGGATTTCACACTGTACTCAATCTAAAGATTTATGATTATTTTCTAAAATTTTTTTATTCGGATTTTTACTACATTTATTCATTTAGTGTGTGTGTCCGTGTGAGTGTCTGTGTGTGTGTATATGAGCCTAAGCACTTGTGTGTAGACACAAATGTGAGATAGTGCACACTTGGAGATCAGAGGAAGTCTTAAAAATTCTAATGAAATTATATTTAAATCAAACTAATTATATATGAATTAATTTCTGAAATTTTTATACTTGCAAACAATGTATCTTGGCCATATTCATCCCCACACTCCCTCCCTCCATACCCCCCTGGGTCCCTTAACATCTCCTATCTCTTTCTCAACTTCATCATAAGAGAAAAAAACCACTAAGTCCAGTTAGTGATGCTCATATACACACGTGTGTGGCGTTACCCACAAGGACAGTGGTTCTCAAGCTATGGATCACAACCCCTTTGGAGGTCAAACAACCCTTTCACAGGGGTCATATATCAGATTCTCTGCATATCAGATATTTACATTATAATTCATAACAGTAGCACAATTACAGTAATGAGGTAGCAATGAAATAATTTTACGGTTGGGGGTCCCCACAACANGGGGAACTTTATTAAAGTTTTGCAGCATCAGGAAGGTTGAGAACCACTCATTAGGGTATTGACAACTCATCATGGCTGACCTCTGCCCACAAAGAACTCTCTCATTCAGCAACCATCAACTGCCATTAGCTCCTCAGGTAGGGGTGGGGTATCCAGACTCCCTTCCCAATCCATGCTAGAATTTTATCTTGCTTGTTCTTGATCTTTTGGCGGCCTTATTCAGGTAACAAGAGCTTCTGTGTGTTCATGTGTGTGACTGCCAGGTCATCACGTTGGACAACAGGTGCCTTGAGCCATCTTGTCCGCCCAATAATTTTCTAAATTTTTAAATGGATTTTTGGTCAAAATTTCCTATAGGTGGTGGGTAGAAAAGGGAAACAAAGGGTCATGTGTTACTGAAATGGACTTTGCCTGAAGTGATAAGTCTGTGGCTCACTGACAGCTTTTCAGGAGCTACTCACCCCTCTAGGGGGAATGAACAGATCTAAACAGAGTCCTCGTGACAATTCTTGGATTTCTCAAGAGACTGGCAAGAATTTATGAATGAATTGTCACTTTTCTTGCAATCTCCCAGCAGAGATGAGAAGTCAGCTCATCTAAACCACAGAATTCCGTTGACTTCTTATCCAGTGTTTTTCCAACCAGATGTCATGGGGCTAAGTCACTTACTGCTCTTGCAAAATGGTTTGTATTTGTACCTGTAAATTTATGCATTGTTTCAATTTATGTAAGATTTTTGTATGTCGTTCTCAGATTTTAGGGGTGACTTACACATTTGCTTTTTCTGCTTTCATGCGAACATTTCACAGCCCAGGGATACGTCACCATGCAAAGGAAAATAAAAGTGATAACAAAATGGAAATGTCCCTCAAAAACTTCAAACTAGGAAAAGCAAACTGTTGGGGGAGTTTTAAGCAGAAGAACTAACATGATAAAAATCTGAATTTTAAAAACAAACTTTCTTGCTAAGAAGTGGAAAATGCATAGGAGGCTGTAAGAAATTAGAGCAACGGGAAGGGGACGGAAATAAATATAGGGCGCTGGGGAGTCGCCACCAAAAATGGGTGGCATAGGAAGGGGGTAAAACACCCACTCACCCAGCCAGCCAGCTACCAACCACTAGAGAACCCACTNAAGGAAGGGTGTTGTGACAAGGCTGAAGAGAAAAAACAGAATAAACAAGCAGACAAAAAAGAACTGAGGAGATGGCTTGGTTGGCGAAGTTTGCAGAGCAAACATGAGAATTTGCTCTCCAGCCTTTATTAGAAACATCTGGGCCTGGGGAAAGTGCCCAATCCCAGAGCTAGGCAGCGGCTGAGACAGGTGGATCCTGGAGTATCCTGGCCAGCCACTCCAGCTGGATCCAGGGGCTCTAGCTTCAGGGAGAGCCCCTCTCTCAAAAACTGAGTTGGGGACTGACTGAAGAAGAAATCCAAAGTTAGCTTCTAGCCCCCATTTGCACATGAACCTATAAACACACACACACACACACACACACACAAACACACACACACACACACAAACACATGCATGCACACGCACACCATTAGTGGAGAGAATTAAGGTCAAATTTACATTGTTGCAATTATATAAGTGTCCACAGTCCTTGGCTCTGTTTGTACCCCACATCTCTGGCTGTGCAATGGTGACCTCCTCTCTTTTGCCCCTAGGACATTTTCTTCCTCTCACTGGACCTTTCAAAGTCTAATTCTTGTTCACCCTCAATGGAGCACATTATATGTTACTTCTGTGGCAAGCTTTTCATGACCCCTAGCCAGGTCAGGGAACCTTGTTTTATTCCATCCTTCAGAAGACCACCATCTTTGTGAACAGAGAAAAGCTTCTAGAAACTGCTTACGTNCTCCACCTACGCATTGTCTTGTATACGGGAAACACTCAATAGATGCTTATTTGAGAACGTTAATGGACTTTGTTCTATATCAACATATCTAGATATTTCAGAATATGGAAGAATAAAAATATTACGATAATGATATCCAAGGCAGTTAGATGCTTCTCTATCTCTGAAAATTATTAGGGGAATCTTTAACTGTAGGTAGTTCAAGTTTTTTATGGTGATTTGAGAACAATTTTTCTTGTTATTCTTATTCATCTCCACTTTACATTCCATTGACTCTTGACAGTGGATCTCATCTCTGGCCCAGCTATCTGTTCTTCTGAATTGGTAACTTTATTTTCCATTAGTTTTTATTTTGTGTCTCCAGTGCAGAGAAGCACCTGTCTCCCTCTGGGCTATTGCTGGCCATGGATGCCACATGATGACAGTGAGCCTGGGAGAGCCTGGAGCCACTGTAAAGGCACGCACAGAAACCCTCACATGCAGCCCACCAGAGGACATGCTCTGAGACCTCAGGTGCTCTCAGGGTCTCAGAAGCCCAAGACAGCTCACCTCAGGGAAGCTGGGTGGCTGTTAGGAAGTAAAACCCTCCTCTATTTGAAACGTTTCCAGTGCTTAAACTGGATCACCTCCCGCATGAGCTGTCACTCCAGCAGAGTGTGGCCTTCGGGGTTTCTTCCCGAAGTTTATGAGGTTCTGTTGGCAATTTAAGTAAATCAGGCAGGTGGGAAAAGAGACAATAAAGCTGAGATTCAATCTTAGAGAAGTGGGTCGCAGGGACATTGTAGACACTTTATGTGGTTACTATTGAGCAAAGTGTAAGACAGGTGTGATATATGTACATGTAATATATTCATTTCCACACTTTGCTTTCATTTAAAACTCACATACCATCACACTTTCTCTTATTGAGCTAATGTAAGACTATTTTCTATATCATTCTGACTGTTGTCATGTCTAAAGATTATTAACACTTAAAAACCTGAGGACAAGGAGGCTGTCTTTTTCGTTTGTTTGTATGTTTTGTTTTTTCTTTTTTTGAGACAGGGTTTCTCTGTGTAGTTTTGGAGCCCGTCCTGGAACTCACGCTTTAGATCAAGCTGGCCTTGAACTCACAGAGATCTGCCTGCCTCTGCCTCCTGAGTGCTGGGATTAAAGGCATGTGCCACCACCGCCTGGCCTCTCTATCTTCTTTAAGACTTCAGATCTTTCTTTTACTCTGGACAGTGAGGAGAGGAGACTTTGAGAACAAATATTGAAACAAAATCCAAACCCCACGGCTCTAGCTAGTTTTAAAATCCCCTGATGGAAATTAATAAGAGATGCCAATAATGCCACACAGAGAAGCTGAACTAAACGTAGGGCATGAGAGAAGGATCCCTGAAAACAAGACACCAAGGCTGGGGCCTGAATGATGAGCAGGACTTAGGGAGACAAGAGTGGGANTCCTAGTCTGGAAGAAGTGAGCTGGATGGAGGTATGGAGAAAGTGAACGCTTCACGGCTGGGAGGAACTTACTGTGCTTGACAATCAGAGAGGTCACAGTGGCTGGATGATTAAGTTACAACTATGACTTAGTCCATAGGAGCGAAGAGAAATCTACACACTCAGAGCCCTTTNAAAAAAAGGGATGTGATCTGTGGACCGACAGGAGAACGAGAGTGGTTCAGAAACTTGGGTCACAGTGTTACCCATGGAGGCAGAGCAAAGTGTGAGGACCCTGAAGATGCCTGGGATGCACAATGCCAGGCAACCGGAGGTCTGTGGCTGACACCAGAGAGATGACTTCAGGATGTCCGGTGTGTTTCCGGCATGAATACCACGTGAGTGATGATGCTGGGGGAGGGGGGTGCAAGTTTGAGGATGGGACAGGGAGATCAGGTGTGGCCTGAGGTGGTTTTATGATTGCTAAATGAGCAGCTACGTTCCAGGCTTAGGGACTGATGGTCTGACCTGATGGTCTGAGATGGANGTATTGCAGTCACAAGCGAGACAGGCTGACTTGGGGAGAAGGAATGAGGCGCTGGCACTGGGCTCTGAAGAATTCCAACATGGAGTGTGGGTAGGTGAGAGAGCTGGGAAACTCACCTGACCCGTGCCCCAGTGAACAGTCTGAGGGACCTGGAGCAAACGCTCGGTTGTNCACGGAGACTTCTTGTTAGAATGCAAGAAAACAATGCCTTCTCAACCAAGGGCTTGTGAAAAATGAGCAGATTGGAATAATGGGAAAGCAATGACATTCTCAACTCTCAGGGGAAAGCTGAGCTCTGGAAATAACTTAATACATGAACCATAGGAACATTTCAGAAAAACACTTTCCACATTCCTAATAAGCTGTAGACACAAACAGCAAGAGGAGCATCAAGACCCATGAGAAGAACAGGGCACAAAACGAAAATAAAAAAAGCTGGGGGATGAGACAGAGACTCTGCCAGACATGCAGGATTTTTTTTTTTTTTTTTGGTCTAGAGAGAATGCAAGACTTTCCTGAGGGTCCCTATGTGTTCACTAGTCTTCACAACTCTGAGAGGCAGATGCTTACTCCCATTTTATAGGAAGCAAAAATGAGGCCAAAAGAGGATCAGGAATTTTTTCCCAAGATCCTAGAAAGTTGGGAGCTGAACAGAGCATCTGAAACATCTGTAGACTCACGTCTAGATTAAGCCTAACCTCTGCCTCTGAGGAATGAAGCAAGGTGGAAGGGCNCTCAGGGGCCTCAGTGACCTAGCATGCTTTGAGAATGAAGAGACCAACTATGGCTACTCCACGGAGCGCCAGGGACATGGTGGCCAGTGTGTGCCAGTTTCTCTGATTATTGTGTGTGTGTTGTACATGTGTGTGGTGCGTGCATGAACACAAGTGGGAGGGGTGTATGCACCCTTGCATGTACCTGTGAAGGCCAGGGCAGTTTGTCAGCTGTCTTCCTTCCTCTATCAACTTCCACCTCTTACTGCCTGGAGACGAGGTCACTCACTGAACTGGAAGTTCATCAGTTTGGATAGGCTGGCTAGCCAGCAACCTCTCAGGATCTGCCTGCCTCTGCCTGTCAGTGCTGGGGTTTGAGGCATGCAGGGCTATGTATAGTTTTTCACATGTGTGCTGAGAATTCAAACTCAAGGGTTCACAATTACAAAGCAAGTGCCCCTTCTTACCCACGGAGTCATCTTCCCAGACTGTCCTTTCTCTGGTCTCGTGAAATCCTGACTAACTACCTTCATCTTGTTTTTTTTNGTACATGTGTGTGGTGCGTGCATGAACACAAGTGGGAGGGGTGTATGCACCCTTGCATGTACCCGTGAAGGCCAGGGTAGTTTGTCAGCTGTCTTCCTTCCTCTATCAACTTCCACCTCTTACTGCCTGGAGACGAGGTCACTCACTGAACTGGAAGTTCAACCTCTCAGGATCTGCCTGCCTCTGCCTGTCAGTGCTGGGGTTTGAGGCATGCAGGGCTATGTATAGTTTTTCACGTGTGTGCTGAGAATTCAAACTCAAGGGTTCACAATTACAAAGCAAGTGCCCCTTCTTATCCATGGAGTCATCTTCCCAGACTGCCCTTTCTCTGGTCTTGTGAAATCCTGACTAACTACCTTCATCTTGTTTTTTTTCTGACAGGGGCACTGAGGACCACAGGGAAACATGGCTGGTTCCCTTGACCCCTGACTGGCAGCACACATACACTCACTTGTTTGCTCTTGGAAAATTTCTTGCCTTGAGGCTGCATTTATCATTGGACCACTGAGATACCTCAGTGCCAAACTTTACTCCATTAAACCAGATTGCCATGAAGCTTACTCATCTCTAGAATGTAAACTGAAGGACAACAGCTGTCTCACCACTGTGCATCCCCTCACTTGCTATGTCCCTCCTGGCTCAGGCAGGCTGTCCCACGGCTGCCCCTTCCCTCCCCTGCCATGTCCCTCCTGGCTCTGATGTGACAACTGAGGAAGGCTCCTAGATCAGATTCCAGCCTCAGNCCCACCATTTCCCATGGTTTCTCTCAGGCTTGCCTTCAGTGGGTATATGGAGATGCTTCCTTCTCGGAAGGCTCCACAGAACTCAAACCCAATTAGCCATGGCACTCTCCCACTTTCCCAGCTAGGCTGGAAACAGATGGTGGGGAAGATGGTGAAGAGGGTCATGGTGAAGAGTGGGCTGTTTGGTGATGGGAATGGAAGCAGAGTCCTTGGCTACTCCTACCCCTTTACAAGCCCCAGGAGAGGTATCTCGCCCTAGATTGTGAGGCACTTATAACCTGACTCTTTGAGCTTGGGCCCAGTTCTGCAATACCAGAAAATCAGAAGGAAAAAAAAGAAAACAATCTCAAATACTATGAAAGACATAAAAGTCAACAGGGAAGGCCNTCATGGTGGAATAAATGGTTCAGGTTGAACAAGGAAAAATGCAATCTTCTGGTGAAAGAACAACTGCATGTTGGCCATATTTGTTCAACTAGTGAAGAAGCATCCTACTGAATGGGGCTTTAATGTGATCGAAAATTCCGTTTTCTTTCTAATTTTTTTACTCATGTCTAAGAATATTATGTTTTAGAGCACACTTCAATTTTTTTTTGTCAAATTTTTCTGTGTGTTTAATTTTCTTTATAAGACAATGCNTATAAAGAGAAATGTGTTTTCAGCAAGAGCTTGAGAAAATATAGAAAGGTGCCAATAAGAAAACAAGACATAATCCAGGATTCTGTGACTGAAATGAGTTTGATGGGACATAGAATTCAGATCTGGAACCATTTGGGATTGGACCATAAAAGGGAAATCACACTGCATTCTGATTTCACTTTATTTTTTTATGTTGGGAAGTTGTTTAATGAACACATTTGGGATAATGAGATTTGGAATATGGAATCTGTCTAAAACCATCAGGGCTGTGAGACAATAAAAATGATATTTTCGTGTCCCTTAGAGTTGTTTTGGATTTCGAAAGTGAAGACTGAGTGAATGAGGANACTGAATCACAGGGAGTGAAAGTNCTTAACACCCTAACTGAAATTCTCAAATCCNCAAGAAGAAAACATTAGGAGCTTTTATCACTGTTTGCCANGGAGCCTCTGAGAACCGACTGCAGCAGACAGAGCAAGTTTTTACCGTGATGGCGGCCTTGTTCTCAGGGCTCCATTAAAGCATGGGGTCCCCCCAACCCCTCCGGACTCATACCACCCTCTTCCATAATTTCAATCCAGGGAAGCTGGGGTCCACAAAGGGGAGGCAGGGGAGTGCAGCTCCAACCCGGAAATGGGGCTAAATTCCTAGACTTGACTGCATTGGATGTTTTCTTCAAAACACACAGAAAAGCAAAAACTCACATAATAAATTCATCCAAAGGATGACTCTTCATATAGGAGGAGGCAGCAGAGGGCATAGTTAAAGGTGTGGACTCAGCCATTTACCTGGGCTTGCACTATTGTTTTGGCAATAGGCTTGTAGTTTGTCTTAGGCAAGCTAAATATCCCCTGTGAGCTTTTCCTTCCTTCTCTGTGAACTGGGTAAGAAATGCCTATGTGGTAGAGTTATCTGAAGGAACTAAGAGACCACCTGAGTAATCACATTCATGGTGTCTGTCTCCACTGCTCTGCGGAAGACCCAGGCCCCCTTCCNTGCATTGCATGCTCAGCATCTTACAGAGGGTAGAGAGAAATGTGCAAGAGGTGATGGCAGTGGGGAGGTGTACAGAAAAGGAGTTGAGAACTCCTCAGAAATAGCCAAACATTTGAGTGACTGAGAGGGAGATGCACTAGGCAGGCAGAAACGCTTATGAGGAGTCTGGAGTGACCTTGNGATGCTAAAGTTGGAGAAGACCCAGATGGGGCTGGGAGACTACATGCTCAGTGGTGCCAGCAAATAAAGGTATTNCTTCCTTACTTTCTCAACAATCCTATCTAAATCTAGGGGCAGAGTAGAACAGGATAGAAAAGGAGACTTAGGAGATTGGAGAGCCAGAGTCCAACAAGAGTAGCCAGACAGCCTGGCCAGCAGCCCTGAGGTATAGTCAACTTGCCATACTCAGCATTGTAAAGAAGACTCATTTATTCTATAATTAGCACATGATAAGCAGAATGGTTTCTCCCATCTTGGCGTGAGGTTCTGGAATGTTCAGTTACAAAACTGGTATGCTATCAGAAGATTTCATTTCCTGAATCTTTCACTGTTGTGTCACTAGTCCGTTGGGCTCCGAGACAGTCTGGAAGGGAGCAAAAGCCAGTACCTTTTTGACAACAATTAAACCCTTGGATTTATACAATGTGACATGACTCGGGGGGGGCATTGTTTAGCTTTTGGCAGAGCTATGAATGCCTAGGGCAGAACACCAAAGGAAAAAAGTCTACTTTGAAAAGCCCTCTCAGAACAAATCTGAGGGAATTTGCTGGTTAATGCAAGTACATGTCTAAACAAGTACTGGTTTGCCGAGGGAGTACATGGGGCTGGCAAGCCTCACTTGGCACGGAGAACATGAGTAATGCTTCATTTTAACGAGGGATCTTGGGGGTCTATAATGAGGACTGTGTGGTATTTCCCATGTGTCTCTTTGGAACGTGGGCTGATTGTATACCCAGCGGAAGAAAAGCCATCAGAGAGAACATAGTTCGTGAAACCTCCAGGCTCTGCAAGATCATTTCACAGCACATGAGTAAATTCTCAGAAATACAGCACAGCTCCCAGAGAGAGCTTCCCTGTCCCTCGTGTAAGTCAATGCACTGCAGTGATGAGCTTGTGGAATGAGTGTTGGGGAAGAGAGCTGACTTTTAAGGCCAAAGGCAGTTCCAGAGAGCACCCCTGAATGACTGCACATCTTCCGTATTTGATTCTTCTGAAAGTTGACAGTCTGGATGTCAAGTTCATATTTACAAAGCACATAAGTTCGTTTCTAAGATACAATATTATTTATTTACATATCACCGGTGAGACAAATCTCTTGGACTTTTTCTATCCGAGAAAGTCAATATTTAAGATTCTGGACAGGAAATTAAAAAAAAAACAAATAAACAAATAAGCAAACAAACAAACAAACAAAAAACCCCATCATCTATAAAGTAAGTGATTAGGAAAACAAACTTCTCAAGTCTTCATGACTAGTCTTTTACTAGTTGGTGGTCTGGCCGAAGGCAGAAGAAGAAGAAGTTACCTGCTTATTCTGAGGTCTGTACTCTGAATATCACTTATATCCAAACACATATTACTTTTTCCTGGTGGTCAATGTTCTTTCTTCTCAGGCCTGGGATATTATGTTATTGTTTCTATGAAGCGTGTGAAGTCTTATACTGACTACTCTCTTCACAATCTTTAGGCTGGATGGAGCAAAATGCTCCATGGAGACTGGGCCCCCAAAAGAGCTTAGGATTTGAGCAGAATTAAAAACCATGTGAGGTATTTGGAAGAATGTTATCCAGTGTTCCGGGGCTAGAAGAGGGGATGGTGACCTCAGAACCCAGGACAAAAGAGTCCCAAAAGGCAGAGATGCTCACAGGAGGAATCCCCTCTTTCTTGTCAATATATCAAAGAGGACTTGGAATTATAAGGAGAAATTTTAAAATTCTCTGTGTTAAGATAGATGAGTATATCAAAGTATTGAAATATGATAAAAACTGAAGTTAACATAAAGCAAAAATTCTTATCAGATAAATTTGGCATTGCATGCTTGGGACTTCAGTGTGCCCAACAGATCACATGGAGATCTCTTGTGGTTTATTTACCCCAATATCCAAAAACAAGTAAGTTAAATGCATTCTACTTATAATGGATCCATTTTGAATAGGTTTTAAGTAGGTCGATAAAAATGTACATTTTTCACTTACAGAGGTCATAGTTCATTTGCTTTCACTTGTGTTTGTTCCAAGCCCCACTCCCCCAACAAAAGCAACAACAAAAACAAAATCCCCAGCAGAAAAAAAAAGCCTTTAAGCTATAAAACTAGTGTCCAAGAAAAACATTTAGTTTGAAAACAAGTTGAAAAACGTAGCCTTGGAAGGCACACTGCTTACATGGGATTGTTCAACAAATTCCTGCTGTGTGAGGTTTGGCATACATTTCTAAAAATATAAGCATCTGGGGAAACAAGACAAAGCCCAGGTCTTGGACCAAATGAGGCACGCAGTGTGAATCTGTTAGTGATTATATCCATAATGCAATATGTGCTCAAATTTAGCAGTGCAGAATCTAATACAGTACAAATGCCCAGCAGGCATGATCCTTACCATAATATATAGCCCACGGAAAAGGTGCATATGGCGGCGAGTCCGCTGCTCCTGCTGGGATACTGATGGTGGGATGTCCTCATCTCGATTAATATAAAGGGTAACACCGTCGTGTGCTGGAAAAGAACAGGGAAGACTAGATTCTTATCATGGCCTCTTTACAGTAATTTCTCTCCAGCAGGAGAACGAATGGCGTAAATTCCCCGGAAAGACCCACAACAGACAGCCGTGCATAGCTCTCCCATGAGAGCACGGATATAAAAACACGTATTGCAGCAACTGCTCCATTAGTATTTTTTTGTCTGTGCCTACAGTTTTGAAATTTTATTTTATTTGATATTTGCAATGGGAAATTTTTATAACATGAAAGAACATAAAGAAAAACAAAAGGGGGACCAAAGAAAAGAGAGAGACCAAGAGCCAGACAGTTAAGGACACTTTCATGATCAGCTCACTCTCCATTTTACACAGTCTAGGATCCCCTGCCTAGGGAATGGTCCTGCTCACACTTGAGGTGGGTCTTCTCACATCAAATAGTGTAATCAAGATACCCCTTCCCCATAGGCATGTACAGATGTCGGTCTCCAGTACAGATGTCGGTCTCCAGGTGAGTCTACACCTGTCAAGGTGACAATGAACACAAGCAGTCACAGTGTGTNTGCTATTTTTTCTTTACTATGCATACTCCCTATACATAGTTAAGATCACACTGTGAATACAGTTTTGTTTTGGGCTTACCACATATTGTAGTTTAAGAATATTTTAAAATTTAAGTTTATATGTGTCTCTGTATATATATATATATATATATATATGTATAAAACGAAAATAGCATTTTTTCCTTTTATTGAAGATATTTTTTTTCTTCCTGATTACGGTTTTCCCTTTCTCTACTCCTCCTAGTCCTTCCTCATCTCCCCACCCATCTGGATCCACATCCCTTCTCTTTGTTTCTCTTGTTAGAAACAAACAGGCACTTAAGGGATAATAATAAAATATAATAAGATAAAACGAAGCAGATTGGAATAGGACAAACAAAGAGAAGTAAAAGAGTCCAAGAAAAGGCACAAGAAACACATACAGATGCAGAGACTCACTCGTTCGCACACCCAGAAATCCCATTTAAATAAAAATGCAGAAGCCATAACATATAAGTAAAACCTGTAGGGTAATAAACAAATAGAATTAAAAGAACAAAAGCCCTGACACCATCTGTATATATTTTTAAACAAACACAAAGTGTTTCCCCATGGTCTTTCAAACATCCTTACTGTTATTTATCTTTCTTCCCTTCTTACCCTACCTCCTCTACATCCAGTTAAGTCCTGTCTGATTTTTACCCCTTTCCACCTTCCAAACACTTGTGATCTCCTGTTACCCTTCCTAGAGCTCTTTCTCCAAGTCCCTTCTCCCCACCATCATTTCCTACTTTCCCATCTTTTGTGGTTACTTCAGGTTATATATTCAAATCTCCAGGTTGGGAGCTAGGATTCACAAAGAAGAGGACACACTTTTTGCCTTTCTGGCTCTGGGTCACCTCACTCAGTTTAGTATTTCCCAGTTCTATCCATTTACCTGCCAATTTGATGGTTTTACTTTTCTTTCCATCTGAAAAGCATTCTATTCTGTATTTGTACTACATTTCCCCTATCCCTTCAACAGTTGTCAGAGATTTAGGCAGCTTCTATATCCTTCATATTGCAAACAGAGCAGCAATAAACATGGTCAAACACATCTCCACAGTAGGATGTTGAGTTCTTCAGATATATGCCAAGGTGTGGTATAATTAGGTCATGTGACAGATGTGTTTTTAGTTTTTTGGGAACTCTCCACACAGATTTTCATAGTGGTTGCACCAGGTTTCATTCCCACAGACAGTGATGAGGGTTCTCTTTCCCACATCCTTGTCAGCAGTTATTGCTAACTGTTTCCTTTAGCGTAATTATTCTGACTGGGGTCCAGTGAAATCCCAAAGTAGTTTTAATTTGCTTTTCTTGATTGCTAAGGATGTTAAACACTTTCAGAGATATTTTTAATCATTTCAAAAGTTCAATGTGCTTCATGATAAAAGTCTTAGAGAAAATAGGAATACGGAGAGAACATATCTCAACATAAACACTATATATGACAAGCATCCCACATCGTCCTAAATGGAGAAAAACTTGAAGCAATTTCATTAAAATCAGAAATGCAATGGGGCTGGCTACTGTTCTTGCTCCTTTTCAACATCTTGCTTGAAGTCCCAGCTAGAACAACCAGGTAAGAGAAGGAAGTCAAAGGGATACAAATATGAAAAAAAGTCAGAATGTCCCAATTTGCAGGGAACATCATAAAAATTCTACATCATAAAAATTCTACAAGGGAACTTCTAGAACTAACTAATGCTTTCCTCAAAGTGGCAGGATACAAAATCAACTTACAGATCCCATCAACCTTTCTATAGACCAACAACAAACACACCGAGGAAGAGAGCATGTAAACTCTACCATTCCCAACAGCCTCAGTAACATCCAGGAATAAACCTAACAAAGGCCGGGAAAGACCTCTTAATGAAAACTTAAATCTCTGAAGAAAGAAACTGAGGAAGACCTTTGAGGATATTTTAATATGCCACTTTAGAAATTCTTTTAGGAACACCAGTCTTGACCTAAACTGCCTAAAATTTGCGATGTGGATATTCTCAAGTTTATATAACCAATTCCTGTTCTTGGGCAGTAAGTAACAAAAGGCTTTCAGCTTTTCAGTTATTAGAAATGTCACAGTGTACATCCCTTCCTTTGGATGCTAAGTTGCTTCTTTAGAGTGAGAGGCAGTGAAGACTTCAAGGCTCCTGACACACACCATCACATCCTGTGTGTAGCAACATCCTGTGGGAAAATGACGAGTTCGTACCAGTTTGCATCTTCACTGTGCAGCCGTAGATGTGACATCTGAAGGGAGAATCCCAAGGAGCAGAATGGAACAGTCCTTTCTTCTTCTGATTTAGTGGCTACTATACATACCAAGCATGGTGGGCCAGAGCAGAGATGGAACTGACCCTATTCAGAAGACTAAAAATAAGAAAGCCACTAAGTTTCTGAATTCCCCACAGAACAAATACTCTTGGTATGGAAATCTAACAGAAAGACATATGATATGGTCAGAAGTCTTATGGAAACCTACATGCTCCCCATAACCCCCGACCCCCCATCTTCCACCTCTGGAGACACTTTTGAGAGTTCAAAGGTGGCAGAAATGACAATGGAGCCATCAGTAAGTTTCAATTCTATTTAGCGCCCCTGAACAGCCGTGAAAAACTCTTTGTACTGATCTTATTATATTGTTTACATAGTCAAGGAAAAGGCAGGAAAATGAATGTTATGATTTTCAAACTAGTATTTTAGCAAAATGGAATCAGGTGGCAGGTAAGTATTGGCAGGTAAAAAAATGTGGATATCAAGATAAGTAATTTTGGAAAAAGTTTCTGGCTCATATTCCTAAGGAAGATAGAAAGATAGGTTTTGTAATAAGTATTAAAGTGCTGGACATTCTTGGCCTCAGCATTCTCTTCTACACCCCATCTATCTCTGAGTAAGAGTGTGACATTCCATGAGTATAAGATGAGTGACTCCAGAGGTGGCTAGTTTTATATTTCATCTTTTATCTTCCCTATTATCGTTGTTATTTTGAAACAGTATAATCAGCTCTGTAGTGAACTATGCAAGAGGTGTTGTGTGCTAATGCAGAGACAGAATGCGTTTTAGAGATGGATTCTATTGGTTTTTTTCCTTTTAATCTAGTTACCTCAGATGACACTGGCTGGGAATTTCACCAACAGTTTGAGATATCACCAGTAATATTACAGTATAAAAATCAAAATGCATGTCTCGTCAAATGTTAAACAGAAAAAGATCCGCAAATTGTACTTTTACTCTGAGCATAATGCTGACCCTGAAGGCCTGGGTGGGTTAGAAGTGACAGCATTATGATTTGGGCTGGCTGTTATGAAGGAATTTCTAAACTCTGATCCTTCCTCNATTGATCCAAAATGAGTAGAAAATGAGCCATTTTTCTATGAACTTAGTGTAAACAACCGACTCAAATATGCTCAGTTGCCCAGTTACTTTCTTGTACCTAGCATGCCTGCTGATGATCAGATGTTATACTTGGCAAGGTCACAGTGTGCTTTGCTGATGCCAGACAGGAAGTGGTTTGAGAAAAGGAAGATCAGATAGACCATTGAATCACTGCAATCCTCTGTATGAAAAGGGGGCAACAGATTCCATCAGTGACATGGCCACTGACAAGGGGCCTTCCTGTGGCTAGCTGCACATGTGAAGACGTGACCAGTGGCAAATTCCAAGGGAAAGTGTTTTTTTAAGCAAGGTAACATTTCACCATTCATAATTTTCACGCACAAAAGAATATACAGTCACCCATACAAACATTTTTGGTACAAATTAGTCTTACTTATAAATAGTATATATCAATAAAACAAACACAGTGCCAAGTATTTACCTGAAATATAAATGTTTTATAAAGTTTTATGAACTAAAAAAAATTGGTAAGTAATGTATGCTCCTGTAATAACAGCTGGAAGGTCAAGTCTGGAGCAGCAAGAAGGATGCTTGCTTTAGAACTATATATATAAGAACCCCAGTGCCAATTTACTCCCAGGTAGCACTCCACCTCAAGGACTTGAGCACCAGGACATATTTTCAGTTAGGACCATGGCTTCATGGGAATGGAGAGTTTGCATTTTTGCTTGCTGAGATTATCTGTAACATTTAGAAAAGACCTTGGCATATAGGACACATAATAAATATCTGTTATTATACTTGAAATCATGTTCTAAGAGGATACTATTAAATCTATTCTGCAGATAAGACAAAAAAATGCTCAGGTTATCTTGCAAAGAGTATCCCAGAGCTGCTGGGTCTGGAAGGATGATTTAAAATCAGGCTGTTTCGAGCCTACCTCCAAATCTTCTCTTTGCATTAGAATCACACATGTGTATGAACACAGGGCCTCACACATCCTAGGCAAGAGTTCTACCACTGAGCTATATCCCTACCTTCCCACCTTCTTTCACTTTTTATTTTAATACAAGGTTTCACTTAGTCACCCAGGCTGACCTTGAACAAGCTCTTCAGTCTAAGCAGGCCTTGAACTTTTGTCCTTCTGTCTCAGCTCCAAGTAGCTGGAATTATAGAACTGTGTCACCGGGCCCGTTCCAGAACTGTATTTTAGAAAGACACCCAGTTGAATAAAACCAGACTTAGTAACCCTATGATAGAGATTGTGGATATTGTCTTCTAACAGACCGAACTATTTTAGTTGAAGCTCATAAGAACCCACAAGGTCTTTGTTGCAGGAAAAAAAAATAATTTTTTTGTAGTCCCTGTAGCACACTGTCATCTCAATAGCAGTAAACAATAAAACCAGCCACCATGAAGCCATAATGCAGTGGTGTCATGACAGTTATGGGTAGCTGGGAGCAGAATGAATAATGATAATTCCACAGTGTTCCTAGGTAGAGGTAGATCTACTTTGGAGAAGGAAACATAAAGACAGTTTGGTCACTAGCTCTGAAGAACTGCACTGGATTGTTTTTCGCAGCTGTTGTTACTATGATCTGGATGTGGCTTGTTCCCCCTTGTAACACACAAGGGCTCATGTGTTAGGAGATATGGCCTTCCATGTAGTGAAGCAGGAACAGTGGCTTTTTAAGAGGTGGAGACTAGCAATAAGTCCTCATGTCATTGGAGGCATGCTCTTAGAGGGATTTATAAAACCCAACCTTTCTGTATAGAAATGTGGTCTCTTCCATCCACTTACATTCCAACTTGAGATATCACCTATCATGATGTTATTATCAGGGTTCAATCTCCAGAACTACAGGCTAAACACACCCCCTTCCCTTTATAAAGTTTTCCTGCCTTAGGTAATTAATTATAGCAGAGAAAAGAGACTAGCACAATTGTCAGTGAACAACTCCTGAGTGACTGAGTTTTGTTGTGTGATATTTTGTTTGTGTTCTGACAAGTAAAGCTTGCCTGGAGATCAGAGGGCAGAGCTAGCCACTAGTTAACCA
>LZPO01046061.1:0-17272 GCA_001675575.1 Neotoma lepida | reverse complement strand
TGTCTCTCTGTCTCTCTGTCTCTCTGTCTCTCTGTCTCTCTCTCTCTCTCTCTCTCTCTCTCCCCCTCTATCTCTATCTCTCTCTCTGTCTCATGGTTGTGGATCAAGATGTAAGCTTTCCTCTGTTCCTTTGCTCTGCCATGATGAATTCTAATCCTTTGAAACCAAAGCCAAATTAGATGATTCTTTTATAAATTTCTTTGGTCATAGTATTTTATCATAGCAATAAAAAGAGAACTAAGATACTGAGGAAGAGTGTATAGAGTATAGCCAGCTAGTAGAAGCCTGGGCTTAAAGAGAACTGCTTCAGGGACTGTTCAAGTCAGAAGTGAACCAAAGGCTGAAGCATGAATAGCAGATAAAGATGACATACTAGCCTATAAAACTTAGGGGCCAGACATTTGGTGTGATGATAGTGACACAAACGTTACTGGAGTCACCAATCATTCTGATTGGATTTAAGACCCTCTCAATGAAATGGAACCCATACCCACACTATCAATAATGCCAAGAACCTGGAGCCCGAAGAGTAAGCATATCATTATTGTTCAGCTAAATATACATAACAATAAAATGAGTCCTAATCATTTACTGATATACTCATGGATTAGTGCACCACTCACTCCTCATCAGAGAAGCTTCATCTTGTAGTAGATGGGAATTAACAAAGAGAATAAAAGACTTCAGAGTGCTCAGCCCTAAATGGGAAGTCTATATCAAAGCCCTCCCCTCAAGGCTCATGGATCTAAGTGGTATAGGAGCTAGGAAGTTTGTAAGAGCCAGAGTTGATGGATGACTTCAAGAAAACGGTTTTTCAGACACAACTGGGCAAAAGCACAAATGAACTAACAAATTGTGAGTGCCTGCACAAAAACTATACAAGGTCAAAGCAGACAAAATTCCATCATNGAGGAGAGGAGGTGGGCAGGAAGTCCTAGCCCTAGCTGAGGTTGGTGCTTGACTGCTGCTGGGAGAGGGAAAGCCTGTTTTCTTCAATAGAGTGACAGCTGGTCTATCAACCACATTCTAGGGCAGGCCCCACACCCCAGAGTAATTGGTCAACAAAAGCTAGATTCATTAGAGAGAGGTGAGGGAGGGGAGAGCTGGAAAGGGAGGGAGAGACTAAGAAGTACTGGGTGGGGAAAAAGGTAGGGAAGGATCTGGGAGGAGTCAGNAAAGGGAGATAAAACCAACATATATGTATGAAATACTCAAAGGAAAAAAATGTAGATGCATACCACACTTACATCCTGATCTGGCACCCTTACAGAATGGCTTGGGGAGATGAGACAGTCATCTTTACTCCTTTATACTCCACACAGGGCATGTCTAAAGTCTTCAAGATGATAAATCTTAGAGTAAATCTGTTGTGGAATATTAGCTTAAGATGTGTTACATTCATTTACGCTGTGAAATATTTGTTTAATGATGCAAAAATGTGCTGCATTCTTTTATGTTGCATTTGTTTAACTGTGAAAAGCTGTGTTACTTTGCTTGCCTAAAACACCCGATTTGTCTAATAAAGAGCTGAACAGCCAGTAGCTAGGCAGGAGAGAGGGATAGGTGGGCTGCCAGGCAGACAGAATAAATAGGAGGCGAAATCTAGGCTTGAGAAAAGAGTGAGGAGCAAGAAAAGGAGAGTAGGATGCCAGGGGCCAGCAACCCAGCCACCCACAGAGTAAGAAGGAAAAAAAGAGATATAGAATAAAGAAAGGTAAAAAGCNCAGAGGCAAAATATAGTTAAAGAGAAACTGGATAATTTAAGTTAGAAAAGCTGGCTAGAAACAAGCCAAGCTAAGGTCAGGCATTCATAAGTAAGAATAAGTCTGTGTATTTATTTGGGAGCTGGGTGGCAGGCCCCAAAGAGTAAAAAAACAAAACAAAACAAAACCCCAACTACATAAATCCTAAACTGTTCAGCTAGGAAATAGAGTTCTCATTATTTTCCTGGGAGTCATACATTCATTATTATCCTATAGAAGTCTGATATGTATTGATCTTTCTGTGTTTAGGAGAAAATGAACAACTTTTGAGAAATTAAAAATAATGGTGGCATTTTATATCATCTTGCCAAGATGTACTGAAAATTTTTCTGACATTTTGAATTCATGGCAATATGTGTTTTAGTTCATATTTTTATAAGGTTTTATTAAAGTGGAAAGAATGGAAAGTTTAAGGGTTATATCTAAATGTACTAAGCTTGAAGGTTTTAGACATANATGAGTGCTTTATAGAAAGTTATTAAGGTCTGAAAGCGTCTGAAACTGTCTCATCATTGCTGACCCTCTCTGCTTCAGACAACTGTGCCCAAGCAGCTTGCTATAAGGAGAGAATTAAGTTTATTTCACAACTGACCAGGCAGCAGAGGACTTTTCTGGAACACAGTGGCTTGGAGACTCATGTTAGGGTTGATACTAAATACTTTTGTGATTTTAGAAGAATTGATAAACNAATCATTCCTGTGGTACAATGTATAAAGGAAAGGATTGTATCTTTAATCTCCAAAACTACAGTAGAGCAGTGCTGGGCAGCTTACAGTCNCTTACATGAACATAAGTGGCTTTTCCTTGATAATGAGCAGGCAAATCTTTTTTAAAGAAGTTTCAAATAGAACCCACCCAGGGGCCAGTTAGACTCCACCAGCGTTTTCCATCCTGAGACGTTAAACTCAGTTGCAAAGAAACAAAATGTTAATATTTACAAAGATCTTTCCATCTTATATCCTGTCTCTTTTTCTCTTAGGCACTTTCTTCCTTTTCTTTTCTTTCTCCTTGTTCTCTTACCTGCTTCGCTCTTCTACCCATTTGCTCTCATTTCCCAATGCCTCTTACCCCTATTAGTCCCAAATCTGTTCACCCTGAAACAGGCTTCACTGATGGAAAGAAAAGGCCCTAGACAAAGCCCCCCATCTGAGACAAGGCCCTCCAGAGGGCAGTGAATGGTGACGAGTCCAGCCTGTGGGGCTGAGAATGCTCACCACTCTGGAGGCCCTTACTCCGCAAGCCATTAGGTTTCAGCGGGCTTGATAGCTGTATCAAGCCTTGTGATTTCAAAGCTTTCATGGCTGACAAGGACTTGCTAATTTCAAACTTTCTAACCAATTACAATCACAAAGAACTCAGGACAATAATCAGTGAGCAAAACGAAACTGCTGGAGTGAAGCAGCCTTTGCGGGTTTCAGTCTGGAGTCTCTGCAGCAAACGTGCAGCTGGGCCTCCGCTTCAGCAAGTAAATAAAAATACGCACAAAATACAAACACACACAATGGAACCCACTTGCTGTTGTTGCCAGTAGTGGGGTATGGAGAAACCTTGTCCTGCATTCAGCCCATTAATTTCTGATGGTGTTAATTAAAAACTTTTGATGCTGGTTTGAATGGAAAATACCTCAAACAGTGTTTCCTTTATTGAAGCACTAAGTTCCAAGTCTTGGATTATTAGGTTAAGCTCTGTCAGCAGTGAGACCAACATAAATGCTTTTCATACCATCTGCTTTGACCAAGAAGAATAGTAATAGCAATAATAAATAAGTTTAAAAAAAGAGGAAGAAGAGAAACGGTTTAGGTTGAAAACTCCTATATTTCAACCCATTTTTCAAACCCATGTCCCTGAATGTAGAACAAATGGTTAAGGAAAAAAGATTTTTTTTTTTCAAATTCTTACAGAACATTCAAATCACCCAATGTTCCAGGACCTGAATTTTTTATATTTTAAAATGGGGAAAGCTGCTTAAAATAAGCGAATCAGCTGCTAAATGATTTCTCTCTGTCTTTTTCCTCTACTCTCTTTCTACAGGCTGGAAAAAAAATGCCTAAAATGGTATATGCAACTGATATTTGTGTCTTAAGAAACATAATATAATCATTGAGGACTAGTGCTTCCTATTTAACACCTAGAATGCCGTGAAAGAAACTGAGTGAGCTGGAGAAAACATTTCCAAAGCTCAGTCCATATAACAGGTCAGAGTGCAGAACAGTTATTCTGATTTCTTTATCATCCTGGAAACCCTGGGAAGCCTTGGGAACTCAGAGAGCAAGTGAGAACATCCATCTCCTCTATCCAATGCCCTGCGACATAGGAAACAAACCACAGAACTATTCTGATTGGTTTTTCATACTCGTGTCCAATTTTGTTACTGATAGTCATCATCTGTGTCTGTCCTGTGTTGTCCCCCCGCCCCCCGCTAATGTTGTGATGGATGGGTGTGGGAAGTCTTGAGTACCCACAGTGAGAACCCNAAAATACTATCTCACAATGACCCTACTTTCTTTGTACTTTACTGTGTCCAGAGTCTACCCTTTTTTCCTTTCCTACCCTGTTTGTTCACATTGCCTGTAATGTCAACTGAATCCTTGAAAGACCACAAACTTCCCCCCACAAAGGTCTTCATCACTTACTCCTATTGTGATCACCATAACTCTAAAAAGGATGGCGTTCTGCTCAAAGGCTAGCCATTTAGTTAAGTTTTCTTTCCTTTCCTCTATAACTGCAGGCTTCCCTGACCTCAGCCTCTGAAACAGTTTGCAGAATTGACCCTCCAAATCTGATGTGACATGATAATGATCCTTTAGCAACATCAGTAACAGCCGCAGAAAAGCCTCACAGTAAAGCCTGAGAGGGGAATACTCGAGTAGTAGAACTGAAACTCCATGAAGGAAATAGCTCTGAGCAAACCACAGGAATCTGTTTGCTCACAGAATCTATGAATTTTACTCCAAGTAAATTGATAGGTGATATTGCCTACACAGGGCTAGTGAATGTAAATTAACTACAGATATATAGCAAATGAATGCATTTAAAGATGATTTCCAGCTGAAATGATTTCTTTTTTCTACAGACCAAGTTTTTGTTAAACTTAATCCTGACTCTTCCCTCTCCAGCAGTAGAAACATCTGGTTGGTTTTAGATTCCCCTTGGATTTCCAACTTCAAAGGGAATTATAAAGAATAACAAATTCATGTACCGGTAGTAAAAAAAAAAATTAGAGCAGCAGGAGAGAATGGTAAAATTGTCCTTATTTGACTGCTAGTGACAGGCGCCACAGGCAGAGCTATGAGAAAAGACAAGGGCAAGATCACCTGTTGACAACCAGAGCTCCTGCAAAGGACTGAATCCTCTACGCACAGGGCCACAGCAATCCATCAAGACTTTTTTTTAAAATACTGAATGAATAAAATAATATTTAATATATAAAAGGAGTTAGAACCAAAGAAATGATTCACATTTCCCTAACAAAAATTGTCATTGAAATAATAACAAATAAATCAGTAAAAATTTATTCAAGGAATGACTTGGAGACGATCTCAGAGATCCCCTTGGCTTTTGGGTTTTGATTTAATTCAGAGGAAACTGAATTTTTATTCTAGGGAAGGTAGGATAAGCCAGCCCAGAAATAACTCAGGCTCCTAATAGATCATANACCCATCATATCCTGATAAAAATTACTCTCCAAGTGCCTGAAAAGTAGCTTTCTTTCTTGTTATGGGCACTATCTTCGAAGACTGACCAGATATTGAAGTCTTGTTAGTAGAAGAGGGTTTGATGGAACTGTGATATTTGTAATTGTAACACAATTAACATGCTGTATTTTACAATACTTTATATATCTGGATTTATTCTTCTCTATCATTTTCCTAACGAAACTGAAACACGTTTTCTAGAGTATAGGCCTTGATGTAGTCAAACAGGAGAAAATGAGAATATCTAGACAAAGTACAATGTTGTCACTGTAATTATCTTTTATAAACAGGCTTTCCTTGCTTGTTTTATGTGCAGTGTGTATACCAACAACAACAACAATAAAAACAAACAAAGACATGATTAACCAATCAACTTGTTTGTGGACAAAGAAAGAATAGTTAAGAGCTAAAATGTCTTTAAATAATTAATTACAAGCGTCTTTACACTTAGTATTCAAAGGTTACACATCTCTATGCCATAAATACATTAGATGGATTCACAGAGTGGCTATCAAATGCCCAGAAAAAAAAAATTATTTCTGACAAGATGGCACAGATCACCAACAAATCATGAGTGTTTCCACAGTGGAGGTCAGAGCCCATAAAAGCAGTTCTCACAGGAGTCCAGAGGGTCCCTTTGGAGCAGTCCCCAGATGGAAGACCATCTCCAAAACCACCTCCTGTTCTCGCTGTAGATTCTTCTGAGGAAGAAATGCATTCCAGGGGCAAAGGGCTCAGCTGACTATACAATTATCTCCTTGAATATCTCCTTTAGCAAGGATGTCTCTGCTCTCTTTTCTCCCACATGAAGCAGAATCACAGGAGTTATTTTGGTGAAGGAATAACATAATTTTTATCTTCACGGCAATTGCTCACAATTATGTAATATATTTTCAATAAAGACTTCCTAGAAAATATGCCAGGTTCATGGAATAGAGAGATTTAGTAATCTGAACAAACNCTTCCACCTCCTTTTGTTGTGGTTATCAGCACCTTTAGACTTGCAATTAATATCCTGTCATGATGCAGGATACTTACAAAGGATTCCCTGCCTTAAAATAAGCAGAATCATTCAACTATAATCCTGAACTTAATTCAGAATAAGAGGTAGAAAGTGTGGATTGCTATTTTATTCTCAGAATGTTGTTTTGTAACTGGGTGACATATAAGGTCACAAATACAGCAACAGTGACCAATCACCAGGCCCCAAATAGCCACACTTAAGGAAGAAACACTAGCTACTCTTCAGGCTTTTAGAGAGCAGAACTTTTATCAAGATGTGATGAGCCTACTGGTCTGTTGGGAGCCCGAGTTACTTCTGAGATGGCTTCTCCTGTTTTT
Organism: Neotoma lepida; assembly: GCA_001675575.1. NCBI lineage: Eukaryota > Metazoa > Chordata > Mammalia > Rodentia > Cricetidae > Neotoma > Neotoma lepida. The sequence goes on along the minus strand of LZPO01046061.1, from coordinate 10,473 downwards.
TCTAGAAGAAAATACTATCATTTTATCAATGGTAATTACTACTAGAGCTGCTATGATGATGAAGCTTTGGTAGATAACTTGGGTGTATGATAATACACAAACCAGAAAGAATCATGAGTTCTCTTTCAAAGGTACTTCCTAGTTTGGGGTTATGACAGGCACATAGTACACATCACAGGTAAGGAAAGGATGTAAATAAATGATCATGATGTTCTGTTAGTATGTGTATTAAAACAATGATAAGAAAGTGAGCTGCTATAAAATATAGGTACTTTGCGGCTTTAGAATAGTACAATGGCTTGTTCCTCCCTTGTGGTACTGCCTGAATGGCACCAGACACGCTTCTGCTCCTTAGCTGGTATTTTAACGGTGGGATGCCAAGCCAGAATAGAGTAAAAACAGTGTTCAGAAAATAGATGGAAAGAGGAAAAGAATTTGTATTGTTTACATGCAGACAAGCAATGTCTACAGGTGCTCTGTATGATTGCATAGTTTATTGCTTGTATTACTACTTTCTTTTTTCCATGTGCTTTTCCTACCAGCTTTGACTGAAAATATTTTGTATGTGTCCATACTGTAAGCCATCATATTTTTCTAGAGATTTAGTGTGGTGGAGAAACCTTTTATTTCTTCTCGAAGGGTTAGGCACATCAATATTCTAGCTACTCACTTTCGAGGCCAATGGAAACTGTGCGCCCAAGATTAAATAGACCAGAGTAACACATAAATTCAGTTTTTACGGAGGCAGTGTGTTACTTAGTTACTCACATCCTGAATATCTGATGAGTGTAAAACACCTGTTGGATAACACACTGCTACGGAACAGTCTCTGGTTTAAAATTCAAAGACAGCAAGAAAGGAGAAACTCATAAACAGGTTCTCTACAGAAAGCCCAATCCCAACAGATCATTCTGCATCTGTAGGGCTCTTTTGTGGAGGATCTGGTCTATCTATGGAAAACTGGCTTGTAGAAGCTTCTCTAAAACGTTTTTAGGATCACTGGAGCAATATACACAGGCATTGCTCTGCAGTGCAGTGCTTCATTTCCTCCCCTCAGACATAGAGTTATTGTTGTTGTTGTGTGTAGTTTTTTTTATATAAAAAAACATGACTCATACTATTATATAAAAGTCCCCCCTTTCAGATTTAAGATTCCACATAACTATCAGATGCTTTCTACTATAAATATCTGAACAGTATTAAATAGTTTGGTTTAAGTAGTTTTGCTCTATTTATCTAGTATGGGTTTAAAACAGTTAGAGTGGAGTTCTAAGCAGTCAGAGGATGAAATTTTTCTTTAACTTCAGATAAGCAATTATATACATTACATGCATATGCTCAATAATGAAGATAATTAATGCTGCATACGTCTGCCATGCACGTTATCATCCTAAAATCGAGGCAAGTAAAAAAAAAAAAAAAACTCCACAAGAACAACATTTGCCTAGAAATCTATCCAATGGTATGAACTGTCTCTCTCATCAAGCAAACTGCCCTTTGGTTTGCAGATGTGCCTGAGGATGTTATGAAACAAGCTATAGAGATTTTTACAATCAGTTATTACATATTAGAAAACATGAGGCCAAGACACTAAGAAGAAAAACAGTGTTCCATATAATCATGAGTGCTATTTATCTGAAACTTTTAAAACATGTACAAGCATCCTGATGAACCGGAAATATTAGTTAATTAGTTAATTGCCATGAAATCTGAGGTTTGCTTTAAAACAATAAGAAAATACAGTGGGAAAGTGATAGGCCAGCTGGGCGGTGGTAGTGCACACCTTTAATCCCTGCACTCGGGAGGCAGAGGCAGGCGGATCTCTGTGAGTTTGAGGCCAGCCTGAGCTACTGAATGAGTTCCAGGAAAGGCACCAAAGCTACACAGAGAAACCCTGTCTTGAAAAACAAAAACAAAAACAAAAACAACAAAAAAAAGAAAGTGATAGGCCAAGAGTTAAGCATTGAATAAGCTATATGATGAATGCATGGGAGCTCATTATTGTAATCTGCCTACATTCATGTATTTGAAATATTACACGAAATAATCTTAAAAATATATATTTCATTTGAACTTTCAATCATTTATCCATTATTTACTGACTGATTCATTCACTATTCATATGCAAGAGATTATGGAGATGAAAAAGCTAAAATATAATGCTTTTGTTGGGTATTTTGATTATAGGAATAGTATTTATTTATTTAAAATGTCTATAAAGACTTTGTAACTAATGCAAAATTCTTAAGCTAAATTTTGAAGGAAGGAACAAAAATTATAAAGGAATTCTGAGTAAGGCATATTCAAAAAATATGTCCTCAGGGGAAAATGAGTTACAAAATATATCAAATAATTATTAATGGTTAGATTTAAATTATAGAAATAATTACTTTAATTTTTCTTCATTTTACTCTTATGTATTTTTCCAAATTATTTTTAATGAACATGTATCATTTTAAAATGAAAATAAATATTTATTCATTAGTGGAAAGATAGGTTCTCCATTCCCTAGGAGATTTCATTTACTAAAACAGAGAAACTGCTAACACACAACACTGCCCTGTACTTTACATCTTCCTGCCTGTAAGTGAAATACACCCAAAGGCAAAAGAACATCAATACACATTTTATCTGATCATAGAAGCAGAAAACACTTTCTCTGTACTGGAGACAATAGGGGAGGAAGCCGCTTTTTTGCAAGTCAGCAATGGTGTGAAATTCTGGCTCTTTTGTGATGATGTCATTTTGTGATTAATGCAAAGAGAGCAACAAATTAAAGTTACCAAGTAAGACTGTCCCTTGTGTCTCTAGGCTCCCATTGATAGGAAGGAGGTTTATTCTGGGTAGCAAAACAAGTAAAGTGGGGAGTAGGGAGATTGAGTGAGTTACAGTCCTAAAGGCTGTGGCCTTCAGGGGCAAGCTGGATACACTCAGGGACAGAGATGGATGGGTAACAGAATTAGAAGCAATGGAGTGACAACTATGGATTATGTGCAAGGGATGTGGACAGTTCCCGCTAGAAAGCTATCTTTATCACTCCAAGAGATGATTTTCTTCATTTCATGCATATTCGTATAAAGTGAACTCCAGAGGGTAACTTTTAAAGATCTGGATGACTAAATAGGCTAGAGAACCAGGCAGGTGCTCCTTCCCTCCTCCTCCCTCTGGGTATGTTTGTCAGTGCATTTCACTACAGGCTGGCCTCCAGCAAACTCAGCACTTCCAGGCTGGCTCTGACTTGATGATGACNCACCATTGTACTCTTTGTCCTGCCATGCTCTCCTTTAGACATCTACTACCAAGACTGTTCAGAGGACACACTGCTACCCTGTTAGAAATTTTACAGTCTCACCAGAAGACAGAGCCCAACTTTAAACCTATGTTTACATGAAGTTCTGATCTTGGTGTCATTCATTTCCAGAGGTGGACTTGTTTACTCGTATATCAACGAGTCTTCTCCCTTTCTTCCTGTGGATATATGCAAGAGTGGCTATGTCTGTTTTTAAGATTCAAAAGAAGCAAATATATTTCAGATTTACAGAATATTATAAAATACAAACCAGAAGTTCAAAGAGACAAAATGTTTTTGAAAGATTTTCTATGTATTTTCTTAATGCCAAAATTACCTCGTTCTCCATAGGAGACATCAGTGGCTAGCTTTACCTCATAGCTGTTTCTGTTTCTTCAGAAGTTCTTTGGAAAAAATTATCTCTGGAAAGACTTCTAAACAAGCCATCTCAATACTTCCACCCATGTCTGCCAAAGTTATTCTAAATGTTGACCAATACTGTGATAATGGGTTTGTATTCTTCTGTTTTTTTTTTTTTAACCAATATCAAAATACAGTCTGTTCAAATTTAATTCTTGTGGTGGTAAACCCACTACAGCCCTTAGATTCACTTTTTATTTGTTTGGAGTTGGTAAATCTGTATGAATACATTCTATTTCTTTGGACTTCAATATTTTGGACTGCAATTGAGAGACAATGAAAGTTTACTTACCAGGCAGCAATGTTGTGTGAACTATTCAATTGCTGATGGTAAAACAGTCTGAAATGGAAAAGGACACTGTAAATGTTGGTATATATCTTAACTAATATATGACAACATGGTGATCACAGAAAATAATGCACTTGTTACTCTCCTGGGACCCTGACTTGGTGATACTTTATAGAAAGTAAAAGATACTTCCTTTTGGGAATAAAAGCAAAATTATACCTCGACCACAAGTGACCTGGTGAGTGCCTGGCGTTTAACTTGATGATTACTAACTACAGGCAGCCAATGACTGAATGGTCTGCTAACCTTTTGTACAATACACTATGTTGAGAAAGTTAAGCTTTATAGTTAATTATTGTGGTCTGCTTAAAAATAATCAAACTATTGTGAACCACAAGGATTTGCAATTCTATTTGAATTTTACTGTACTTTTCATTAAACATTTTATAGACTAGATATCAACAAACCAAATAACACAATTAAAAAGTGGGATATAGATATAAACAGAGAATTCTTAACAGAGGAATCTCAAATGGCTGAAAAACACTTAAAGAAATGTTCATCATCCATAGCCATCAGGGAAATACAAATAAAAACTACTTTGACATTCCATCTTATACCTGTCAGATTGGTTAAGATAAAAAGCACAAGTGACAGCTCATGCTGGAGAGGATATGGAGGAAGGGGAATACTCCTCCACTGCTGGTGGGAGTGCAAACTTGTACAGCCAGTATGGAAGTCAATATGGTGATTCCTCAGAAAATTGGGAGTCGATTTACCTCAAGACCCAGCTATAACGCTCNTAGGCATATTCCCAAAGGACACTCCATCCTACTACAAGGATACATACTGAATTTTGTTCATAGCAGCTTTATTCATAATAGCTAGAAACTGGAAACAACCTAGATGTCCCTCAACCAAAGAATGGATAAATAAAACGTGGTACATTTACACAGTGGAGCATTACTCAGCTGTTAAAAAAGTGACATCATGAAATTTGCAGGCAAAAGAATGGAACTAGAAAATATCATCCTGATTGAGGTAACACAGACCCAGAAAGACAAACATGATATCTACTTACAAGTGAACATTAGTTGTTAAGGAAAGGATAATCCTGCTACACTCCATAGACCTAGAGAGGCTAAGTAACAAGGAAGGCTCAAGCAGGGGATGCATGGATCTCCCTGGGAAGGGGAAACAANAGATTTTTCAGGTGGACTGAGGGCAGGTGGGGTTGCGAACAGGAGGGATCAATTATCGGGTGGGAGAGATGGAGGGAGAAAGTACTAGGAGAGACGACTGGAATCGGGGGGCATTTGGGAGGTGATGTAGAAACTTAGTGCCCTGAAAACTTTCTGAAATCTACAGGAGTGACCCTAGGGAAGTCTGCTAGTAATTGGGGATATGGAGCTTGAACTGGCCATCTTCTATAACCAGCAAGACTACTAGTAGTGGGACTGGGGCATCAACCCAGCCACTATACCTTTGATCTACAATCTGACCTGTCTGCAAGATCTTCTGGGGTAATTGTAGCACAGAACTTGTGGGAGTGGCCAACCAATGACCAGTTCAACCATGACATAAGAGGAAACCTACACCTAACACTGCCTAGACAGCCAGGAATCAGAGGCAGGACAACCCAGAGACCCAGGATAGAACCAAACATGACTGGCAAAAAACAAACAAACAAAAAGTCAATGAAATGATTTCTAATGATATTCTGTTATACTCATAGATCAGTGCTTAGCCCAATGGTCATTAGAGAGGCTTCATCCAGCAACAGATGGGAGCCGATGCAGAGACACAGCCAAACATCAGGCAGAGCTCAGGGAACCCCGTCGAAGAGTGGGAGGAAGGCTTGTAGGAGTCAGAGGGGTAGAGGACACAAGGAGAACACAGGCCACAGAGCCAACTGAACAGGACTCATAGGGACTCAGAGAGACTGAAGCAGCAAACATTGACTCTNTTATGGGTCTGAGCTTGGTTCTCTGCATGTAACTTTAGTTTGTGTACTCTGGTGTTCTTGTGGAACTCCCAAAAAATGGGATTGGAGATGGTGGTGTCTCTGACTCTTTTGTCTGTCCTTGGGACCGTTTTCCTCCTACTGGGTTGCCTAGTCCACCCTTGCTATGAGGGTTTGTGCCTAGTCTTATTGTAACTTGTTAGGCCATGTTCTGTGGACATCCCTGGGTGGCCTGCTTTTTCATGAAGGAAAATAGAGGAGGAATGTATCTGGGGGGAGAAGGGAGGTGGGAGGAGAGACAGGGTGGAGTGGAGGGAGTGGAAACTGCAGTTGGGATGTAATGCATGAGAGAAGAGTAAGACATTTTATAAATAAAAGCAAACTAGTCTTCCCTTGCTTTGGTGTTTGTTACTCATGTTCTGGATGTAAGTCTTGCGCAGTGATGGAAGAACGAGCTATGGACCATGTATTCAAGCTTTCATGAGGTGAGTTACTGGTCATGTGCTCCTTCATTTTCAATTCCAGGCCAGGTAAGATAAGCACAAATGTGAACTGAAAGCTTTAAAACTTTTACATTAAGTTATAAAATCATAGAATGAAATCCAAATTAACATTTAAATATCTTCATCTATGGAACAAGCAAATAAGTCTCCAATGTTATAGTATCTACATTTTTCAAACTGCTTGCCTAACAGTAGGCATGTCTTAATATTTCCACATGGTTTTTCTTATGAGTTGTCTTAAGAATTCAGAAAGTACTGGTGGTTTTCCCAGAGGTCACCCTACCTGCAATACTAGTGCCATAATGACAGCCTATAGAAGACACAACATAACTAAACTACTCCAATCATGACTCATTAAGACCTGGAATTTGTCAAGCCATAAGCAATGAAATTGGACATGACAGAGTCACGTTATAGGAAAGGACCTACATATATAAAGGAAATACAAAAGTAATTATTCAGAGGACATAAGAAAAGACAAAATTCAAGGAAGCCTGTAGTAGAGTGTATTTGAAAGCCAAAACCTTAAGTATTTAACACATAGGCATATGAAATTTAATGAAGATCACCAAGGTAGCTTGCCACAAATTAGTTGTTTTAAATGAGCCTATGCAGCAGTGACCCCTGCAAGGAAGCTCTAGGAGAGATATAAAATTGCCTTTTGAGATCTGATGCTTGTATAAAGAATGAAGGCAACTAGCCAGTCAGCTCAGTTACATCACAGCATCAATAAAGAGTAAGAGTGGGCAATAAGGACTTCCTCATGAAATAGGATGATAACTCCATTGCTAGAGCTGAGGCTACATTTCCAGCTTCTTCTCACCCTTTTCCCTGCCTGGGTAGTGCGGTGGAACAGCCAGTGAGTCTCTCCCCAGTGCACCAAAATAAATATTTACGAAGCTGCTACTTTGCACAAGGCACAACTACGTAAGTGATTCTGTCTGAAAAGATGTCTGTGACTGAGGACCTTGTTCAAAAATTAGAAGGTATCTAGCATTGAGAAGAGAAATGGACTTAAAAGGGTTGTGCAGGATTTAAGAAATATCAGAGAAAAATAAAAAATATCTTCTGTTTTGCACGGCACAGGAAGAGAAAGTTTAAGTTTGTCAGCCTTGCCTCAACTTGGATCCAGCATTACAAAAGAGAAAGTANACATAGGTTATATGTTCCCAAGGACTGTGATGACAGCTGACAGGGTGGGCTGAGCAGACTTGCTTGCCATAAAGTGAACTTTTAAATCCAATCCTGCCTACCTAGGGTTCAGAGTGTGAAAACTTGCCAAGATGGATATGGAAGCTACCTGACACAAGGAGGCAGGAAAACGTTAGGCCTTTCTCTCTGCCTCCTTCTATAACCAGATGTCTACAACTGTTTTTGATAACAGAGAAATGCTGACTCCCCTTAAGTGTTCTAGTTTTTTAAGTTTTTAAAAATTCATTTGAAAATTAGGGTATTCAGAATAAGTTCCTGTCTACATAGAAAACTGCACATATAGAATAATACATTGGTTATAGATTATTATTTATGTAAACCTTGCATTATAAACAATGTACTTTATGTTTTATTGAAACACAGAAAATATTTTTGAAGCTGCTCTGTGTCTCAGGCACAACTGAAGTACTTCTGCTTGGACAGCCAAGTTAATGGCTGAGGTTCTTGCAACATTACTGTCATTTCTGCCAACAGCAACAAATAGAGATGAGGTTGGCTATTTTTTATAATGTGGTACAAATATGCATAATTGCATATTGGAATTCAAGATCAGCTATAATAGACTTAAAGGGGTATGTAGAAAAATATGTGTGAATATAATTTTCTGGTTAAACACTAGATTGTTTTGAACAATTTTCATGTCAATATTTTTCCATAAGCAATTCCCTGAGTTAGAGATTCTGTGCAGAAGAAAAAGAGTTGGAAGAAATATATATATATAATATTGTTTAAAATATTTACTACTTTAGTCATGATTCATTTTAAAACAACAAACCCTGTGTAATCATAAATGCAGAAATACAATAATGCCAATAATCTTGATCATTCACTTGTTACAATAAAGACCCCTGTACTTGCACAATGAAACCTAAAAAACCAGGCAAAATATGCTTGCTTTGATTTTTATCTTTGCACGCTCCAGTTTTCCATACAAAGGAATTTTAAATTGTAATAGTTAACCTATAAGAAAATGCATAAATTTTGGCATAGCCTGAATTAAAAATAAAACATGATAATAAAGGAAAAGCATACCTCATGACATAGTATGAATTAAAAAAATTTTAAAAACCCACAATAATAAAGGAAAAAACATCTTTAGTAAATCAAACTGGTTGCTACTTTACGGCTTTAACATCCAGAAATAAAGCATGAACTAAAAGTATGATATTGATTAAAAATATAAGAAGCCCAATTCGTCAATAGTTTTGTGTTTGCATTGTAAAGACCATGTCTTCTCTTTCCCACCCACCTTTCACCATCTCTTCATTCAGTTAAGCCAGAAATAGCACAGCCTATAGCTGGTTTAACAGATCTCTACAGTGTCCAGTGTTGCCCTCTCTATCACTTTATAAGCACTGGATGGTCATACACTACAAAGGAAGAATAAAACAAACTCTCAATTCTCTCCAACCTCCTCCTTATCAGACAGAAATGCCTGGTTCCCAGAGAACTCATTAAGTTAAATGAAACAAAATGTTTCAAGATGGAAGAAAGACTGATAAAACCCATACAAATACCACTGTGTTTCCATTTAAGCTGGGAAAGAGTGTCCTTCAACATGAAGGAGAGAGGTATGGGAAAGAGGGGTAGAGCTACAAAGAGAAGGAAGCAAGACCAGAAAAGAAGAGAGAAGAGCAAGAAAAGAGAGGAGAGGGAAGGGAGGAGAAAGAAGACAGAAGAGGAGAGGGGAGAGAGAAGGAAGTAGAGAAAAGAGGGGACATGAGAGGGGGAGGGAGAGAAAGAATTTCTTATATACTAGAGACTTACATACTAAAAAGGTGATGCAATGAATCCAAAAGTGTTCCAGGGAGCAGTGTGGCACAGGGTACTAAATGAGAATTCCAGGAACTAGAGATTCATACATAGAGCTGTCATTTAGAGGAGGAACTCTACAGGGAGTTTGAATTAATCCTGTCCTGTTGTAGCATCTAAATGTTTGCTTTTATTGAGACTTTGGGGTTTGAATATACTTTGTAATGAGAAAAAAAGGTTAGAGACTTATAGTTAAAAAGGAAGAGAAACGGGGGTGTACTGAATTGTTTTTACATAAATATTATACCAGGTTGTTTTTTACATATTATACCAGAATACATTGCAAGTGGAAACACATGTATGCTCACAGATATCTTTCTTATCTCCTATTTTACTATTAACTTTATTCACTAAATAAGTGAAATCATCTCAGAATAATTTTAGTTTCATATTACCTAGAAACTCCATTACATCACTGAAATTCACAAAATCTGATTTTAAAGCCAGTTATGGCTGTGACAATTATGGGATGTTGCTGCGGCACAGGGTAACTAGAAGTGGCCATGGATGTTAACTAACTCATTTCTAAACAGTCTGGGAAAAGGGGAAAAAAAACTGTAAGTTTCCCCATCTGTTACTTCCTTTTTGGCTGTGGAAAAGTAAAATTATGTGAGAGCGTTTGAATGTAAAGCTGTGTGTGCTTTCTCCCTTTTTGTCTGTGTACCAGTTACACGATGTTGCATAACTGAGGACAGAGTAGGCGGTTAGCGTTTACTATTGATTTACTCTATGGCACCTAATGAATTCAGAAAGAATTCAAAAAGAAAAGAGCAGGAAGGGGAGGGAGTAAAAAGAGAAAGAGGAGGACAGGGAGATGGGGAAGAGGGCCTGAAGGGGTGTTTGAAAGTACTTAGAGAAGCAATCCTAATGCCTGAGATGAGGGCTTTCTTCTTTCTTTTCTTTTCTTTTCCTTCCTTCCTTCCTTTCGTTTTTTCTTTCTTCTTTTCTTTCTCTTTTCTCTCTCTTCCTCCCCTCCTCTCTCTCT
>LZPO01046059.1:2801-17306 GCA_001675575.1 Neotoma lepida | reverse complement strand
CTTATTCCATCATCAATTCTCAAAAACTTGTAAGAATGTAAAAAGCCACATCTACAACATGTTGAGAACTTGTTTTGATGAGTGAACACCATCCTATCATCAATATCACAAATAAAATGCCAGAGGTGTTTTATTAGCAACTAGAGGCTAATAAACCAAAAAGAAGCAAAAGTAAAAATAAATAAATAAAAAGTCATGAAGTATTGTTTTAAAAAGAATTCACAAATCCCAACTTGCTTACCGTCACTCTAATCCTTATTAATCTATCTTACAATATTACAGTAGAGGACTTTATGTTCATCTTAAGCGATTGTATAATGTCTGTACATGAAGCAGTCTTCAAATGCTGCTAAAGGGCATTTTCAAATGGCTGTGGAAGCTGTGATGGGTGGCCGTGGTTTACATACTGGAAGCACTGTTGGTACACTGTCCTCAGAAGGGATTACTGTGAGCCTTCAGCTTCTTCAAGAACAGGTTTTATGAAAGAGCAAGGCTGGGTACAGCCCTTCTCTCTGGCTTCCCATCTTGCCACATGACTTCTCACTACACCTACAGTCACCCCACACAATGCCATCTACCACAAGGCTACCCAGACAAGAAGGCCTTCACCAAGGTGCAGCCTAATCCTGGGCTTTCATTCTCCAAAACTAATCCAAGTCTACTTACATTGTTTTAGTAAAATGACTACATTTCCCTTCATTTGTTGAAATATCTTCTTAGTCTATCCTATCAAACCTATCTATCATATCTATCAACATATCTATCATATCTATCAAACCCTAAGAAATATAAGCATGCAGTGGTTCACTTCATTTTATAGCTACTCTATACATTGAGGCCCAATGAGTTTCAAGACTATGAGCTACATCAAATTCTTACCTTTATAAAATGCCCCAAACCAGAAATCTTGTTAGAACAACAGAAAGTAGACTACCAGATGTCTAACTGGTGGTATCCCTTTAAAACTTGAGCTTGCTTGATGCCTTTTTCTTTGAAATAAAATGATGTGGCTTTTTGTAGGTTGGAACAGTAGAAAGGCAAAGCTAGCAAGCAATCACTGACAACCTCACTGAAGAAAAGAATGAGATTCTGACTCATGCAAGCACTTTAACTATGGGTTTGTTTTTTGGTTTGTGAGTCAAACTTTAAGCAATTTTACCCAAAAGTTAGGGGGAAAATGCCTTATATGGAAGCAGTAAAGAGAATACACAAAGTATGTGTCATTATGAATTACAAACCAAACAGAGGTGAGTCAGTGCTTACATCTGTCCTTATGTAGTCACTGAACCACCTAGTTCAAACAAAGAACCCATGCTAATACCGGCTCAGTAGACACCACTTCTTATTCTATCCCACCATGTCCAAATAAAACAATCATCTTCTTAAGCTGTGCTTTACTACTGAAATGCTGCATTAATATTTGCATTTTATAGCCAATTTGTATGCCTATGTCCAAAGATTTCATGCATTTTGCAGTTAGTATGTAGACATTAGTCTACCAGAAATGTAAAGGTTTGGTTGTTTGTAAAAAGAACACATCCACTAACATCTCAAAACCAAGTAAACTTGTCACAAATAGAAATACCAGTGACCCTATCTGGAATACTTAGAGAAATGGCTTTTTAAAAAATCAAAAACAAAGTCACAGTTAACTAAAAAGGTTAAAGAGAATTAGTGAGTTCTGGTTTACCCTGGAACAGATTAACAAGGATAACCATATATTGCAAACATCCTCCCTCCTCCACCAGGTTCTGCTCACAGGTCATCTGAAATCAATGCAACCATGCATGTATTTTCCATCTAGTGAAACTTTCCCCAAATTTTCAAAAGCATCTATGACCCCAAAACTGGAGAACTTATGATTTAACGAAACCTTAGAACAGAGCTTTTCAAAGCATGGCTCCTAACCACCAGCACCAGCGCACTAGTACAGTGAGAAGAAAATCCTCCATAACCCACAAGCAAACCATCTTCAGATGTCTCAAGATAAAACTCCATTAACAGCAGAAAAATTTAGGAATGCTCAAAGAAGAAATATTTATTTTTAATGATGAAAAAAGTGATTTTTGCATGTAGATAAGAGATAAGCGTAGCTTTAAAAAATTTATTTTTTTTAAATTCCAGTCTTTATAGCATAAATCAACATCTAATAACTATTCCAATAAAGCAATGCCTTATATCCCAAGAATGAATGGCCCTTTCTCTTGTCTGATGTTTCATACAATCTCACTGTTCACAGGGACTGGCTTCTCACCACAAAGCCAAAAACTCCTCAGACTGCTTGTGACCAGAGTCTTCTTTCTTCCTAGTCTATCACAGGGCAATAATTCTGAATACATTTCTGTAAAAATAGGAGTACTCACTCCAGATATCTATGTTACACACATGACTACATAAACTTTATAAACAGTTACTCTCCATTTCTGTATTTCAATTCTGTCCACACTGTTGTGGGTCTGCAGATCACACTGTAAGGATGCTGTTTCTAAGAAATGACCGTATCACATCTTCCTTTTTAGTCTACCATACATGGATTAAACAGAATAAGCACCTGATAAAACACTACAGTGTAAATCAAAGGCATTTTGCTCACATTTAATATAGTGTGGAAAATTTGTACCTTTGTCAAGGTGAACTTCAAATGCACATTTCATTTTCTGTTTGATGACACTAACGTGAAGTCCAGAGTATTTGTGGCCAATTATAATTCCACAAGTTGTATGTACCTGTATGATAATCAACATCCACCCAACATTTTATTACAAGGAAACCTGGAGGCTTTCCAGCTCAGCCATTAGCAAATCTGTGCCTCTGAGCAAGCCACTAATCTGTCTGCATTCTGGTGAGCTGCATGGGACTGTAGGAGAAAATGACTGTAGAATCTCTTTCAACTTAAAGATAATAAATACTTTACATAGTTAATAATCTTTCATTTATCTAATTGCCATTACCATTAGTAGCTATTTTCGCTGTAATAAATTTTTATTATTGCCTAAATGCTTAATATATATTATTCATATTGTCCTATTGCAAAACATTATACTGGGAAAATTCTTGGGATTGGCATTAAATTATTAAAACCAGTCATGCAACTGAAAATAAAGATTTTATGAAAGTGTTCAAAACAGCAACAAAATTAATATTACAAGTGAGTAAGAATCAAGATAAGCTGAGCATGTTGGTGCATGCCTTTAATCCTAGAATTAGGGAGGCAGATGCAGGTGAGTTCGAAGCCAACGTGGTCTACATGATGAGTTACAGGAGAGCCAGGGCAATGTAAGAGAAACCCTGTCTCAAAACAAATAATCAAGATAAATTTCAATATTCAGAAATCAAAGGAAGTTACTGGAAGATCTGGGCTGCTTGTATTGGTTAAAGCAGAAGATATATAAAATGGGTGAATAAGAAAACCACTTCAAACAGGGGGAGAGCGCAGGATAAAAATCTACAATGTTACTAAACTAAGATTTGTTTTTAATAGTACACATGAGCTTAGGTGGACTGTACAAATTATTCTCTTGTCTCTTCAGGCAAATGCAGATACTTTTCTAAACCTGAACTTGTAGTACAGCAACATTAGAAACACAAAATTGCAAAGTTTACTCAGAGACAGGAACATCTAGAATTTCCACTTTTTCAGACCTCAAATGATTTTTTAAAATAATAATTTAATCTAAAAGAACGAATCTTTTTCAGTGGTAGCAACTGAGCCCTCTGACTTTTACTACTGTATTATGTACTCATTCATTCACTCTACATGCACTAAAGTACATGAGAACTGGGTAGAGATAAAGAATGAGTTATTGGATTAGTAGGANAAGTATATATTGTCTACTATGTTTCAGGCTGTCCCAGACTTGATGATACAACAATAAACACAATTTAAACTCAGCCCAGGAAAGAAAAAAGAAGTGATAGATAGATAGATAGATAGATAGATAGATAGATAGATAGATAGATAGATAGATAGATAGCAGACAGATAATAAAAAGACAGGGGATGAGTCATATAAAAGAAAAATAGAACAGAGAAAGGCGACAGGAACTGAAATATTCTAAGACTGAGTCTTTGGGAGCTAGCGAGACGTCTTAATCAGCAAAGGGGCTGCTGCAGGAGTGTGAGGAACTGAGTTCAGATCCCCAGATNCCAGTGAAAAGCCAGCCANGGTGGCAGGCATCTCAGTAGCAGATGAGGGGTGGGGTCACACAAGCAAATCCCTGAGCTTGTAAGGCAGGCAGTCTAGCCAAATCAGTGAGCTCTGGGTTCAGTGAGAGACTACTGCAATAATCTAAGGAGTTGGAGTTAGTTGTCAGACATGGGTTCATTCTTCAGCAAGTGGTTGATGTGAACACTAACATTAACCATCCCACACTACACAAATATGTGCAAGTGTAGATCTGCCGAAAGAGGAGTAAGTAATATACAGATGCAGTTTTTAAAGGCTGAGTAGGAGTAATGGCCAGATAAAATATATATGTACCTATCCACTGACTAAATAATCACCAGGCACTATATTAGACAGATTCTATTTCTACACTTTCCATTTCTGCTTAAAATTGACAACGATCAGATAGAAAAAGGTTCTAAATGACTCATTTTTAGGACATTAGTTTGGCCTTGTAGTTCATAAGTTAGCACTATGCTAATATTTCTTTAATAAACACCAGAAAAGCTAAACATTAAGAATATATTTCTTATAATCTTTCTGCCACTTCTTCTTCAGTGGTTCATTGGGGAAATGGGGTATAATATAGATGCCCCATTTATGGCCTGGCACTCCACAGACACTCTGTGCTTTGATCAGTTGTGAGTTTCTGCTGTAACCATCACCCACTGCAAGAAGATACTTCTTTGATGTGGTCTAAAAGTGAGCCAGAGGTCAGGACAGGGGAGGAAGGTACCAGTGAGATGACAGGCCCTGCACTCAGGAGCACACAGTGACCATGATTACCTGCTCAAGACCTGCAAAGATCAGACCAATCACCATGACAGCCTGCACGGGAGAGGTGTTCATGACCCAACAACCTAGCTGAGGAGGCTTTAATCATTGATGGTTGATAGTGGAGGAAAACCCAATTTTCTTTAAGGTTATAGTCCCTGGTAGATTGACCATGTGCCAGTGAATGGCCCTTTGCCTGTGAGTTTATGGGCAGCACAAATTGGACTTGGCAGCTTGTAATTTTTTAAGACATAAAATTGGGGGTGGAGGTTGTATTTGAATGGATCTGAAAGGTGTTGGAGTGAGGTGCGCGTAGTTATGATCAAATATATTGTAGGCATGTGTCAAAATTTTAAAGAATAAAAATATATTTTGAAAACTCTTCATTGAGCTTACCTGTTATCATACCAAAACATTTCAATAAAAGCTAAAAGATAAAAAAAAAGAATATATTTCTAAGAAAATCTACCCAGTAACCCACTAGTTACTTATTATTCTCAGCTGGTCATTCTAATTAAGTTTGTTCTTGGATTTCCAAGCAAGGCAGAAAGAAGAGAGAATATCAAACTATCATTCGGGTTTGAAAACTCTCATTCCAAGAGCAAAAGACTCTACTTTATCATTTCTCTAGCTATCTACATAATATTACAGGACTAACATGCTGACACATACATCTTATTACTCAGAAATACTCAGATGGGAAATAGACTCTTCAAAATGTTTCTAAGTCAACGGCACATTTTATGGAATAAAAATGGCTCTAGTCCAAAACCACTAGAATAATAACAAATTTTCACTAACTGTTCTCCCGAGAGTTAGGGCAAGTTTCAGGTTGGGGGAAGGGTGCTGCCCTTAGGCATGCTCTACTCCCAGATTTCAGAGGAATGGTAAGTTTTTTTTTTTTTTCAAATAAGCATTATGTTTCTTGTGTTTTGTTTTCATTGGAAGAATCAAAAGAGGAAAGTACTGGGCATGTTATCTTCCATCGAAACCATCTGCAAACCAAAATCATCTCCTTGAATGGCTATAAAAACAAGAGTTGGCACTATGGTCCAACCCTAACTCAAATCAATTTTTGATATGTTCATCTTTTTTCATTCAAAAGTGTAAAACTATATTGTGATGGTTCATTTTTATTGACAATTTGACTAAATTGAGATATTACTAACATGGCTAGATGTGTCTGTGAGAGCTCCTCCAGACAAGACAGGGAAGGGGGTTATCTGGAATGAGAAGGGGAAGAAACCAGCTAGTACAGGCATATTCCTTCCTCTGCCCCCACTGCTTCCTGCCACCAGGATGTTCTGCCTCACCACAGGCCCAGAAGCAACAAAGCAGAGGACTCTGTACTGAAACCTCTGAAGCAGTAGGCCAAAATAAATCCTATTGTTGAATATCAAGTATTTGGTCATAAAGATGAAAAAAGCTAACTAACACATATATCTAGGTTTCTAGTCAGTGGTATCTTTTCTTTTCTAAATTCCCACATTGAAAAGTCCACAATCAGAGAAGTCAGTAACACAAACTCCAATTCTTAGAGGTGATTCAACACTAATTTCTAACAACTTGGTTCCAAATCAACTTGGTAAATTTAGAAGGAATGCATACCAACTTGAAGATAGGAAAAAATGNTGTAGAAAAGAGTATGCTGTACTATGGAACAAAGACTCAAAAGCTATTCACATCTTCAAGATAAAACAAAATATGATGATAAATGTAAAACACAGTATTTGGATCCAAAAACAAAATACAAATAAAATCTCAATTCAATAAAATGTCAAAGGTTTGACAAAGAATCCACAAAGATAAAAATAAGAAAGTTTTAGAGTGCCATGCTAGCCCTTTGAGTTAATGGTATACATAGTTTTTNGTTTCTTTTCTTTTCTTAGTAGTACTATCATCTTTAGCTGCAGTATTTAAGTTCTATTCCTATTAGGGAAAATACTACTTTCACTGTACTGTATATGTTTACATCATGCAAATGCTATGCTCTGAATGTTTACATGCCCCCAAATTCCTGTGTTGAAGTCTAACCCTGCCATGTTATGTTTAGGGATGAGGACTTCACCAAGTAAGATTAGGTTAAAAGGGCCACATCCTGTGAAAAAGATTAGTGTTCTCACAAAAGAGCCTCTAGAGAGTCATTTTGGTGTTCTGCTTTGTGTGACAAACACCAGTGAGTTTTCATTAGACTCTGAATCTGTTGGTGGCTTGACCTTCAGAACTCTGAGCTATCAATATGTACAGGCTATAAATTTCTACAGCTAAAACATTTGTTATAACAGTAAAATGAACTAAGACAAAAACTGCTATTGAGCAATGGGAAGATGCTACAATATATACCTTAAACTAAGAAAGCAGCTTTGGAACCAGATAATGATCAGAAGTGTTTGGAGGCCCATGCTAGAAAAAGCAGACAATATTGGAAAAGAAGCACTAAGGGTGACTCTGGTAAGAGTTCAAATGAGCACTACTATATACTATTATAGAGCAATGTTCAATCATCTTAGACATTAGCTAATAGTAAACAGAATGTTAGTAGCTAGGGGGGGTATAGTAGTCCGCCATCTGCCCACTGGGGGTGGGGGCACATTCCAGAGCCCTCACTAATGCAATGCCTAGTAAAGCCATGGGAAAGGGTCTTAGAAAGGGAGAGCCATACACATGAAATTCTAGTCTAGGAAAGCTGAAGCATGGCCCTTCTTCAGCAAAGACACAGAAGAGTGCCACCACCCCCCCCCCCCGACAACTACATGGCCTTGGAGGCCCTCCTTTGCTCCAATGGGTCTCGAAGTCTAGACATGAGGTCAGAAAAGATGATTCTCAATCTTAAGATGCAATGTTATTTTCCTTGTTGACTTACTGGGGAGTAGTTACCACTTTTCTCCCTTTGGGGATGGGAATGTCTATCATGTTTGCCCCACTGTTGTGCTTTGGAAACAGGTTGATTTAGGGGGCTCTCATTTGGAGAGCAATTTCCTTCATGATTACTCACACCTTAAGTCTTGGTCATATTTAATTTAGACAGTACTTTGGAGGTTTGAGTTGATAATGAGNAAGTTAAGACTCCGGGAACTATTTAGATGCAATGAATATATTTCATGTGTATCTCAAGGGCTAAAGAGGTATGCTATGTCTGAATATATCTCTACTCTTCACCAGTTCTCATGCTGAAACCTAATCTGAAATTTTGTATTAAGAAGTGAAGTNTTTGGGTCCATCCCCATGAGTAGGGACACTGTCTTTCATTATAAAAGGTTTAAGGGTGCCTATTAACCCTTTCCCTTTCCAACATATATGGTGGGTACCATCTTTAAAGTAGAGTAAGCCTTCACCAGGCCTGCAATTTCCTAATGCCTTGATATTGAGGCTTCCCAGTCTCCAGAGCGATAAGGCAAATTTTATGTCAGTTGCTTAGATAAAACAACAAGAATGTTCCATGTTACCAGCAAAATAACCACCATCAGAACAGTGAAAAACCCAGAAATTACACAGTTTTAAAAGTTATTTTTAGCTGATGATATTGACCAAACTGCCTTCTAAATGTTACTGTTTATACCCATAGATCAGTGCTGCTCTCAACACTAGTCAGAGAAGCTCATTTTTGCAGTGGGCAGTGGTTAATATGGAGACTNAAGAGTGGTTAAAGTAACGAGAATAAGGACAGTGAGTGCTCAGCCCTACCACTCAAGGCTCAGGGAACATCACAGAAGAGGGAGCAGAAAGAAAGCAGCAGCCAGAAGATGAGAAGAAATACTGTAGAATGCTATCTTCTCTATATGACATGGCCATTGCACAACAACTGTGGTCACCTACAAAAGACTAACTACAGCATCAAGCCAATCCAATCTGCTGCAGAGATGGAGGAGGGGCTCATCAGGCTCCGCACCTAACTGAGAAGCTATTGACAGTTGAGGGCTGTTGGGGGAGGAGCAGTCATTTTTCTCTGGAGGTGTGGCTGCTGATAGGACCCACAATCATGCACATACAAGCAGCAATACTTGGACTTAGTGGGGTATTAAAAAAAAAAAAGAGGACATGAGGTTGGAGATTCGAGGGGTCCTCTGGGAAGAGTTGGAAGGAGTAGGGAATGGATATAATCACAATATATTGTATATAGGTATGAAATTTTCAAAGAATGAATTAAAAAGGTAAAAAAATACTTCTAGCAATATAATAATGGACTAAAGTCATATATTTAACACAATATTTCACAAAGTAGTGATTCTCACACACTTGATTAAGCTGTGATTGTATGAGATAGGTATTTTGTCTTCATCCCTGTTTTCTGCCATATAGCTTCTAAAGTCCAGTAGTTGAACTTCTAAGTTGGTAGGAATGACTTTTGTCTGCTCCTGAGATGACTGATGGTTCAGAGGCCTTAGCACCAGGATGAGCTGTGCTCACAGGGAAAACCAAAGCATGAACAGAGAGCTAAAACATTCTGCCTAACACTCAAATGGAAAGGAAAAGTGGAGAGGGAGGATTTGAATTGGTCATCGATAGGCAAAGANATAACCAATTAGCCCTATATCAGAAGGTCTCCATGAAAATGTTNCAAAGAACTTCCAGAGAGCTGAACACATGGAAGTGTCTGGAAAGTGGCTTGAGCAGAGGCAGCATGGATACTGCCTCTTCTTATACACCTTGTCATATACTGTAGGAAGCGCAGCTTCCAGTAAGCATTGGAGAAACCAGGACTGTCAATTGCATGGGCCAGTTTTCTTCAAAGGAAGGAAATGAATGGCACTTGGTCACCTGGAATGCCAGAGTGAAAGTGGTCAAACAACCTGGTATGTCTTTGCTATTCTATTAGATGCCAACCTCCACCTGGATCCCCTCAATATCCTGAGCATTGGTTCTCAACCTTCCTAATGCTGAGACCCTTTGATAAAGTTCCACATGTTGTGGTGACCCCCCCAACCATAAAATTAATTTTTTTACAACTCTTGATTATTATTATTTTAACTTTATTTCTATGGGTGTTTTGCCTGAGTGTGTGTCTATGCAACACATGCACACACATGTGCACCTGATGCCTGCAGAGGATGTCTGATTCTCTGGAGCTGGAGTTAGTTACAGATGGTTATAAACCACCATGTGAGTGCTGGGAATTGAACCTAGGCCCTCTGGAAGAGCAACCAAGCTCTTAACCACTGAACCATCTCTCCAGTCCCATAAAATTATTTTTGTTGCTACTTCATAACTGTAATTTTGCTGTTATAAATCATAATGTAAATTCTTTTGGAGACAGAGGTTTGCCAAAGGGGTCAGAACCCACAGGCTGAGAACCAGTGGTTTAGGCCCTAATCCTGAGCTCTGCTCTCAATGAATACAACCCATCCCTATGAAAGAGGCCCCATGTACTTTGCTTCCTCCACCAACAGAATCTATCCCTATGCTTCTCACTGATCCTTCCTCTAGGCCCAGGCCCTGGGCTCTGTTTATCAGCCAATTGAATTCATTCTTAAAGGTCACAAGTGCTTTGCTACCTTGCTAGGAAGTTTTGATGTAGCACTGCCTAAAGCTTTGTTGTGATGACTGTCACATAGAAACCCCTTCCCAAAATTTTACTGTGCTTAAATGTGTGAGAAGAATACACTAGAGTCTGCTCTGGAAGTTTCTGACCCAGTGCCTGCAAATATGGTACTGACTTGACTTTCATTCTCAACCTGGCGGGGATCATCTCCCCGAAGGCAGTGAAGTTTGCATGGTACCCGACAATATACAATCTTTTCCATCTGACTGGTCATCTACACCTTTTGTAATATCCTTTATGGGAAATAAAAGTAAAGTAAGTCACTCCACCAAATCAATCAAACCCAAAGAGGGNTAGATAGGAACCACAATATATAGCCTGAATGTAAACAACCTACTGCTTACAACTAGCATCAAGTGGAAAGAGTCTTGTGGGACTAAGTCCTCAGTATGTAGACTCTGATGTTGTCTACAGGTATATACAGTATCAGAACTGAAGACTTGGAGGATATCCAGCCATCATCCTCTGAAAATCCACTGCTTCGTACATGAAAAAATAGCTCCACACAGCTAGTGTCTTTTACCACAAGACAATTACTAAGAGTCTGGGTGACTTTACTGGTAATAGAAGAAATCCTAGGGCAAGAGATGGCTTGGCAATTAAGAGTCCTGGCTATGCAAGCACGAGGACCTGAACCCAGATCCTCAGCAGTATGAAAAAGCCAGATGTAACCTAGATCTTCAGCACCACAACAAAGCTCCAGGTCGGATGAGAGAACCTGTCTCAAAGGAACAAGGCAAATTAACAGAGAACAGCACCTTCCTCTGTCCTCCAAGCACACAGGTACACACACCCACACCCACACAGGACCCCACACCCACACACACACGCACATACATACAACAATTTACTTTTGTAGGAGGGTCTTCCTTGGTCTACCTCATGAATGATGGAAGCTTCTCTCGAGGAGACTGTATAAAGGGAGGAATATAAACAACTCAGATATCACTGATTAATGAAGTAACAAAACAGCTTTCCAACTATCTCTGAAGAACTACTCCTTAAAAATCTCCAGTGTGTTCAGTCTTATGAGTTGGTAATACACACATACACACACACACACACACAAATCCTACATTTTTGTTAGATTCAATTGACACAGAATTATGTTCAAACTCAAACTGCTACNAAATTTCTAAAAAAAAGCTAATTTTTATTTTTGATGTCTAACTTGGTGTTATAACATACTGACAGTTAANAGACAGCAGTACTATGCTAGCTATCAAAGACTACTTTGTGCCCTAACAAGAAATTTTAAAAAGCTAAAAAAAAGAATAAAAATNCTTTTTTCTAAGTGTTAATAGGAATACCAAGAAAAATAAATGGTTATAAGCAACTTTAAAAATTATATTTCATATATGAAAAATTAGTGAAAGTAAATATAAAAGCCAAAAGTAAATAAAATTTATAAAAGTAAACACTTCTAATTGTTATAGTTTCATTTTTCATAATTGTTATTGACACCTTTTTTGTCTCTGTGTGTACAGTTTCTGCATATGCTTGCCTCTGCGTATATCTTGGAGGCCTGAGATAGACACTGGGTATCTCCCTTAATGGAGCTCCACCTTATTCTTATGAGAAATGGTCTCTCGCTGACTGACACAAAAATCACCGATCGGTTAGAATGACTAGTCAGCAAGCCCCAGGGATCTTCCTGTCTCTGCCTCCCAGCACTGAAATTACAGGTCTGCTGCCAGATTCAGTTGTTTCCAGATTGCTAGGAATCTGAACATCAGTCCCCAAGATTGCAGAGCATGTATCTCACCCAGTGAGCCATCTCCCCAGCCTTCTCTTTTTACGACTTTTTTGTTTCTCTTCCCAGTCTTTGCTCAACCTTCAATTCTTCAGTGTTTTAAAATATATGTGTGTACATAACTCACATAGAATTTTCTGGATATTATGAATACAGATCCCCTAGTTTGTAAGCTCTATTAAAATGGTAACAAGATATGCCCATATTCATCTGGCACCAAATTACTGAAAGAATTCAGATGCTAATAAAGTTCACAGCTTTTCAAATACTTTTACAAGGTTTCAGAGACTCTGAAAGGGGCTATTTCTTCCAAAAAGCACAGTACCTTAACCAGAAGAAAAGTCTATGTTTATTTATTAAGATATGTGTAATGACCACTTTTATGATTTTTNGAATTTATGAAGATTTTAAATTAAAACTTTTCCTGCAAAAGGAAATAGACATAGTTTTAACATATAGGAAAAGTATCTAAACACTAAACTACTATTTATTTTCATCTATCTAGGGAGCTAAACTATCAATGTAATAGCACATTACCAAGGTATAGAGAAATAGACACTCTGATACATTACTGGCAGACAGTTTGTCAATATACATTAAAATTACAAGTGCGGCAATTTTCCCTTTGGGAATTTACCCTACAAACATCTAAAATCATATGTAATCAATCCTACTACTGATGCAACTTGTGTTCTTAAAATTCATTATACAAAGGGCTAGAGAAATAACTCAGAACTCTTGTTGCTCTTGCAGAGGACCAAGGTTCAGTTCCCAACACCCACATGGTGACATAGAACCATCAGTTCCAGGGGCTCTGATACCCTCTTCTGACCTCTGTAGGCACAAGGCAAATATATGGTGCACATACATAGCTGCAGGCCAAATACTCATATACTTCAGATAAATAAAATAAATCATTATTAATTGCTACACCACACAAAATTATGCACCAAACCCTACAAGATTTGAAACACACAATCTGAAATTTCACGTGCAGAAAACACTAGAAGTCTTCACCAGTGAGATGGCTCAGCGGTTAAAAGGCCACCCAAGCCAGATGACCTGAGTTCCATCCTAGAACTTATAGTAGAAAGAGCAAGTACTCTTGACAACTCTCCAAAGTTGTCCATGACCTCGACACACATGCATGTGTACACACACCACACACACACACACACACACACACACACACACACACACACACACCCCTAATAAACAAAATTAGATTTAAAAAAATTTTTAGAGAAAAAAATACCAGAGGTTTGCTTGTGAACGTAGATAGCAGTTTAAGAGTTATTGTAATGTGCTGGGAAAAAAGTTATTTAAAATCACATGGAATGTTGGGTAGTAACTCACCTGTAACTGAGCAACTACGNAGGGTGAGGCAGAATAACAAGTTTGAGGTCAAGCCTGGGAAAAGACACTGCCTGGGAAAGAAACAAAAATGATACCCGCAAGATGGCAAGATGGAGAATTCCAGAATCCAGTGATGAATATAGGAAATGACCCATGTGCGAAGGGCAATCTTGTACTCTGGGGCTCCCATGAGAGAGACCACAGTGTTTTGAGCCTTGAAAGATACATAATAATTTCAAGGCATACATGCAGAGAAACACAAAGAAAAGCAGTTATCAGAGCCTTAACCATTCATAAGAAACATATACAGAAGGAAATAAAAATTCTATCAGCCAGGAGATACAGAAGCGTACGAAAATAGTGGAGTCAAGAAATGTACATAGCCAAAATCTCATATACAGATAGTTTATGGAAGGTAGACTATAGGATTATGATACATATATGCTCCTAGAAATTGTTCTCAGCAGCTCAAGCAATCCACTACCTTAGGACAATCAATTTTCTGGAGGCAACTTGGTAATAAATATCCAAAAACTTAAAATCACATGAAATTCTGACCCCAGTAACCACTCATCTAGTGATCACTTTAAAGAACTTAAAAAATAAAAATGAAGGATATTTACGAAATCTACTTTTTATACTAGAAAACAATTATCTTTATAGGAGTTTTAAAAATCATAAAATATTCCAAGAAATTAAATATGATTTGGTAATTAAAGAGGTCAAGGAATTAGCTTTCTTTGTTAATAAGCATATTATCTATATAATTTTTAGCCCATGAAATATTACATGAAAGGCAAGAGAGGACACATACTAAAGAAAATCCACAGTAACAAACAAATGAAATTGTTCTGCATCACTAGTCATTAGGAAAATGTAAACTAAAACGAGGAGCTGGATGTGTGTGTGTGGTACATG
>LZPO01046058.1:5964-17325 GCA_001675575.1 Neotoma lepida | reverse complement strand
TGCCCTGTGTCTTTGCCTCCCAGTTTCACCATGATATGCAGCTGGGTAATAGTCTTAGAAGTGATTGATAGACATCTGTTGATATTTCAGCTTATAGAAAGAATTATTTTTAACAAAGTTTTTATTATATTTGTTATCTCCTTTATTGTGCTTCTTTGAATGGATGCCCTCATATCAACTTAAAAAATTAATTCTTAAAGCAAAGAATTATAAAGTCAAAGGATTTGCAGAAGAGAATGTTAGAAACCTGAGTCTGTGATTAGCAACACTGTTACACAGACAAGGAAACAACTCTTTCTCACTTGAGGCTATGCATATTAAATAAATAAATACATAAATAAATAAATGTATGTATGTGGAGGTTCCTTCTGGTGGAGGTACAAGTTAGGGTTAGAATGCCATTTACTTTAATATTTCTTCTGAACTTTGGATCATCACAAGTGCTCGTGAGCCAAGAATGCAGGATGCAGGCTAATGTGACTGATAGGCTGCTAGATGAATGGTGAGTCAAGTCTCGGTGCACAGATGGTTCTGATTTGCTGAATTTTGTAGCTGCTGCAACTGAAGACATAAAATATCCTTCTAGTCATAAATTAGCTCTTTGGAAGCAAAACCTTGGCACCAGAGCTTTACAACCTTCAATTAGTAGGAAAAGAAGTATTTGAATGACTGTGGTATTGACATCTGTAGGCCTGCATAGTAATCATTCCTAATAGAAGAGAATATCTGTTTGAGGAGGGTTTGCATGGCTAATTAACTACCAGTGAGAATATGTAATTTTTTCATGATCCCCTGATTGTCACCTTTCTCTCGTGATACAATTACATTTTATTGTAGCAAGTGCCTCACAAACCAATTGTCAGCACTGTTTACATATTGCAGTAGGCAGAACAAAAGTTCATGTTTAATGAAAAGCCACTGGATTTTGATCTTGGTAATTATGGAGACTTCTTTTAACAGTTTTATTGACTTTTGTATTTTTATCACTTTTCCAACAAAACAAAGAACCATTTCCGTGACAATGTCCCCTTACAGTGACAGAAACAAAGAACCATTTCTGTCATAGTGTCCCCTTACAGTGATGGTCAGCACTTAATCTGCACTAATTTAAGAAGATTTTCACCCGTTTTTGTAGTTTACAATTTCATAAGCTTCACTGAAATATAAAAGTCATTTAAAAAACAATACTCTATCTTTTGATATACATTCTAATTATTATCCTCCACAATGTGCAGTTCACTAAATCAAAGAGTATTTGTTGTGAAACCAATTTTTAAGCAAAGAATAATACAATATAGAACATTTTCCAATGCGCTTTCATGAAAAATATTTTATTCCTTTGATTAGAGCGCTTTGATTATAAGTAACACTATTTAAAAATAGCATGTAACTTTAACATCTTAATGTCTGTTAACAGTGTGATCAGCCTGGATATGTAGCTAGTATTTCATATTTCATAGCATATCAACATTTAATTAATGACTTTATTTCTCTACTGTTTTATGTGCACATATATATTTAAATATGTCAAAAAATATAGTTTCACTATCTGTGGGTAAATTGCATCTTAATTTTTAATTTCTACAGTTTACAGGTTTTTATTAATGCTATAAAAATCAAACCTAAAAATGTTGAAACTATGCCGACATCACCATCCTGTCCTCAGTTCTGCTGAGTGATGATGTACAGAGGAAGGTGTGTGCAGCTGGTGNTTCCCTAACAGAATTAGTAGAGTCAAGTCAACCTGGTGGTTACAAACTTTTTCTTTCAAGTCCAAGCATCTTCTCAGTCACTCAGAGTACACCTTGTCACTATGCATATGGAATACTGCAGATATTGACAGAGTAATAGATGAATTATTATTGCTTCTACNTTTTTTGGACAGGTATTTGAAAATAAGTCATTGTACCTGAAAAAGAATGCATACACAAATAAACTCTTTTTACCATTTATTTTTCAAAGGGAAGGAAGTTAAGCATGTTAAATTCTTCAGCATATTATTTCATTCTAAAATGAAATTTTTAGAATTTAGGATTCTTAACAAAATGCTTTTGACTTAGAAGGTAGCACACTTCCATATGAACTCAAAGCATGCTTTTGCAAAGTAAAGAGATATTTTACTAATAGATGTTTGGGTGTGGTGAACCTTTTACAGTAAACTGTGGGATTTCCTCTGGAGCTAAACTGGAAATGAATTTTTGTCAATATGACAGAGATGCTGTTGCTTGGGGTTTTTTGTTTGTTTGTTTGTCTCCTGAAAAGCAAAACACTTTATTTGCAAGACCATCCAGCAGCTCTGGAGGTGGCTGCTGTCACCAGGCCATTCCAAGGTTCGTCGTCTAGATGACCACACAGCTGCTTATGCCACCCACTGAAGCATTTGGGTTTGCTGTTTGTTTTGTTTCATATTGTTTTATGTTATGTTTAGATTAAAGTCTGCTTAGCAGGCATGCTACCATTCAGCCATATCCTGGTCACCCTCTGTGATTCACTCTTTGAAATTCAGTGAATGAAAGCCCATCTCCCCAGTGCTTGCTGAGGTCAGTCAGCTGCAGCTCCAGGGTTGTCAGGGTAAAGTCAATGGGAGAATTGCACTGTGTAGCCCCACCTCTTTTCCAGTTTACCACTTTATTGTCTGTGCCTCTTCCTTGAGGAGCAGGGATTCAGATGAGTTGCCCATTTTAAGGCAGCGGGAAAGCTGTGAGTCAGAGCAGAAGTTTGAGTTTCCTTCATTGCACACAGTAAAATGTGGTTGGTTCCTTTCTCAGTCTGAACCTGAGGTCCAGCAAGGCAAAGGGGAACGTGTGTTGCTGGGGTACAAATCTTCATGGAGAAGCTTTAATTCTTAAAATAATTCTATGAGCTTGTCTTCCTGCATGTTTTCTATATGAGAGAATGGAACATGAATCCCTGGTAAGAAGACTTCTCCATTATCAGTGTTTAGAGTGTAAANTGTTCTTGTTTAATAGAACAGTGTGAGGTTACATTGGAAAATTAAGTAAAATATTATCTCATTTAAGTAGTGCATTTTCTTGAAAACGACACATATTTGGGTAGTATCCCTTTTTATATTCTAAGATGCCAAGAGTGTTTTTTGTATTTATTTTCATGTCTTTGTAAATATGAATATTTCACTCTGTTCAAAATTAAGAATTTATTTATTCCATCTTTCTCTTAGCATTATAAATTCATGTAGAAATATAGCTCTTCCAAAAGGTGGGAAATATTTTACTTATTAGATAGATGCATCCATGGCCTTGCAGCGTAAGCCTCAGGCCACTGACCTGACCCCGAGGGACTTTTTTTTCAGGGGGCCTCAGACAAGATGGAATATATTATTGCTCAATCCTGTTCAATATGTCAGAGGCTCTTGGAGGAAACTGTTACCTTAAATGCTTAGTACATAGGAGAGACTAAAAGTCCTCAATTATTTCAACTAAGAACAGTCCATATAACCCCACATCCTCAGTTCTGAACGCACAGCCAGAAGACATAAAATCATGTCATGGAGACCTGTACATCTCATTCTTGTAGAGTTATTTGTAGTAGGGAAAAAAGGATCCACTGGTGAATGAATGAAAGTAATGGACTGAGTAAGAAAAGTCATCCAGCTTTAAAAAAGAAAGCAATCCCCTCTTTTCTTTAATACCAAGTAAAGTATGCCCAACAGGTCAGGACAGACGCTGCATAGTTGTAACTCTTACATGGAATCTAATCAAACAAGACATTGGAGAGAGAATGGTAGATACCAAAAGTTTGGAGTTGAGGAAAACGGGTATGTTGGTTAAAGATATAAACATTTCAGTTATAAGAATGAGTTATAGGAATCTATTGTACAGCATGGCAGCTATACTTATTATGTCATGTGTCGTGATAAATGCTTGAAACCTACTAAGAAAATAGATGTCATAGTCTCGCTACATACAGATGTGATAAAAGTATGAACTTTNATCATGGTATTTCACAATGTGAGATGTCAAAACATCACAGCAGACAACTTAAATATTCATTTGTTGATTGTATCTCAATAAAGATGGAAAGGAAAAACCTTCAGCTAATCCAGAGCGTGTTTCACAATGACTGCTTTACCAGTGTTCTAGGGCATGAAACAAGTGTGGGGACCCTTATTTCATGTTAGTAAAATAAATAACAAGTGTACATTCTTACCAAGGTGATGTCACGGAGGGTGGCTTCTAGGTACCATCAACTTTCCCAATGCACTTAGAGGGCAGGTGAAAAAATGTTACACTTCAAGCGATTGGGAAACATTTCCAATTTGCAGGTTAGTGAAAGGCAGTGGTTTTGCTATTCATTAAGATGCTGAGATCCGGGAGGAGGTGGAAATAAAGGAGGGTGTTGTGACAACTTAGCCCCACCTTCAGAGCACCAGCCTATTTCAAAGAGAAGGAATGAACACACTTGGCAACAGAAACTGGGAATTGAGAGACTACAAATTAAGGCTCTGTTTGCCCAGCCAGCATAATTTATTCCCTATTTTGGCACTGGCTACTCCATTATTTCCCCTTCTGCTGTGCCTGTCTCCTGCTCTCCATTTAACTGAGGGAAAAGGCGATGGCACTTGGAGCTGCTGTAACATGAAGCTGCTGAACAAACACTTCAGTCAAGGACTGTCGCTGGCTTTCAGTCTTCCACCTGTGTGGGAGGCTCTGCCCTCTCTTCCTGTGTCTACTTCAAGGTTATTGAGAGTCAGTCATTCCCCAGATGTTACCTCAGTGTGAAAAGGAAGCCTAAGAGACAGCAAGCTTGTCATGAAGTTAACCTCTGGTCCTAGTACATGGTGCCAGGTGACGTGAACTCATCTTGCACAAAGGTTAAACTACCTGCACTCCATGTAAGCAACATCATAAGCTCCTTGTATACTTTCACATTAATTAGCCTCTCTTCAACAATAGGAAAATAAGATCTTAATTAATAGGAATTTTAAGCTACAATGATACACTGGCTCCACTCGCAGCAAAGGTTAATAATGAATTCACATGCAGTTTAAAAATGTGACAGTGTTCCATAAAAATACCATTTTCATTGTAAGCAAGTTTTCTGTTGAGATAATTTTTAAAGTATGTGTTAACAGTGACACTAACTTTAATTGGTCTTGTCCCATTGATGAGGAAGGGCCTGGATCTTGCTAGATATTGCATTTTCCCCCATAATAGCCACAGTTGCTTCTTGTTTGTTTATTTCTTTGTCAAGGCTAGTGTTATCCAACTTAGGTTTTTAAAGAATTTGGATGTGAGTGAATTTTTATTAAAGAAATGTCCTAGTTTTCATTTCATTACATATTCTTACTCCAACAGGTGGATCCACCAAAGTTTACCATGAAAGCAGCCAATGAGGTACCAGATAAGTTCACAAAGAAAGTCTGCAGAGGGACAAGTGCAACACGGAGAAAGGGGCATGAAGAGGGCCAGCCCCAAGCTCTGCCAAGCAGAGCAGCAGCACTGGTGAGAGTCAGGTGGTGCTGTTTCATTGATGTGACATTAGAATAAACACATTGAGAATACAGACTCCCTGCCCCTGAGGTCAAGGTTGTATGATTCTGTTAAATGTGAACAGAAAATGTCCTAGCCACTGGTAAAATCAAAGCAGCCTACAGCATTTGTTACAGGAACAGAGACAAACACACATGTGGATAGATCTGATTCCTTCTTTTCCCCTAACGAAGCAAACTTGGATTTCTTTCACTGTCTACAATCCATTAGGGACCCTTCCCCTGCATAAACTGCACTTTCCATGATTCCTGTACTCTAACCCTTACCATCAATTGTAAAGCTAGTATCTGCCTATCAGTAGGCTGTGTTTGGAATTGTTTGGGTGGAGAGTGACTTGCCCTTTGTAGATGACTCATGAAGACATCAGCAAACGTCCTCCCTAAGCTGACATCCTATGATGGGAAAGCAAAGCATACAAAATTTATCTGGAGCNAAAAGTAAAGTTTAATTATGTCAGAGTAGCCAGCATTTCATTTGATTTGTGCACCATCATTCTCAAACGGTTTGAAGCAGTTCACAGTGTGAAATGGGATAATTTAATGCCCCCACCTTTCTCACCCTCCACCCAAGAAAAATTGATATATGGGGCAGCTGGGATGTTAATCACTAAACTGAGCACTGAATTTGGCTCTGAACTTCTTGGCAGCTGAGGCAAAAATTAGAAGTAGAGTTATGCATTTCTCATCCAACCAGCAAACAAGTTTATCCAGAGAGAAATGTTGCTGTTAGTGCTCAAAGGAACCTTTTACATATATTCAGTATGAAATAGCATTATTTGTGGTTTTATTTTAAACCTACATATAGAAATCTACTTCAGATGGGCATATTTTATAGTCCCACTTGTAAAGTTAAACACAAATACTGCTTGGGGACAAAATCATAAGTTCTAAGTCTTTGGTGTGTACTGAACTTGTCATACAAGTTAGGGAGGTCCTGTGAAAGTCGACGCCCAGGTTTCAAGTGAAGGAACACATTCGCTTTGGCTGACCTGGCAGTGGGACTGTCTCTTATACACATCTAGATGTGTATAAGAGACAGGGGATGTGTGGTGCGGCAGGAACTGTGGTGGGCGGGAACTGTGGTGCAGCGGGACCTGTGGTGCAGCGGGAACTGTGGTGCAGTGGGATGTGTGGTGCGGCCTGTCTCTTATACACATCTAGATGTGTATAAGAGACAGCCGGAACTGTGGTGCAGTGGGATGTGTGGTGCGGCAGGAACTGTGGTGGGCGGGAACTGTGGTGCAGCGGGACCTGTGGTGCGGCGGGACCTGTGGTGCAGTGGGACCTATGGTGCAGCGGGATGTGTGGCACCTTGTCCTCACTCACTCCAGCAGCCCTTGCTCCTTTCTCTGTCTTCTGACTCCAGAATCAGCTCTGATTCTCATCTCGAGGTTAGGTTTGCCTCTTAAATTCCATGACCATGCAGTAATAGCATGTTTTATGTCCACCCCTTTCAGTCATTACCCTTTGAGATTTCTCTGTATTCATGAATATACCAATTATTCCTTGTCAGTACACAACTCATGTGTCCATTTTTCCTTCTAGTGAACTCGTGAATCACTTCTGGTTTAATGTATTTATGGAAAATACTGCACTCATTCTTCCCCAAGTCTGCTGTGGACATTGCATTTCTTCTGAGACATGGAATTACTAGATCATTGGGCAAATAAATATATGTTCAATTATAAAATGTTTGCACATAGGCAGGCCAGATGGCTTAGCAAGTATAGAAGCTTGTCATGACCCCAGGGATCCCCATAGTGAAAAGGAAGGACTGACTCCCACAAACTTCCCTCTGAACCTCAACACATGGGCCATGACATGAGCACAGCTCCAACCCCAACAAATAAATAAGTTTAAAATGTTGGCCAATACTATGGAAAGTGGCTGTTTTTATGTTCCCACCAATATGTGCAAGTGTTCTGGTATTCCTACACTTCCTTTCCTACATTTTGTGTTGCAGTCTTGTACAGTTAACCACACTCACATGTATATTAGTATCAACTTCTGAGTACAGCTATTTATATGATGACTNATTACTGGCCATGTATATATCTTCTATGAAGTGTCTTTCCAAGTGCTATGATTCATTATTTGCATGTGAGTTCTGGAAATCCTTTCCATAGTCCACACACAAGATCTTCGTCATATTTCTGTAATATGGCTAGCCTCTGCCTACTCGCATTGTTCATTTATAGTTCCTTTTTGACTCTCAGGTCCTGTGTATACCATGATACTTACCTTATCACAGCATCATTCCTTTGAATTATTATTTTTCTTTTCCTAACCAAACTCCTTTAGATGGTTTTTTAAAAATCAGCTAAGTGTGTCTGTCAGTGGGGATTACTTCTGGGCTGTTTTCCTCCATTCTGTCTTTCCTGAGATCAGCACCACACTACATGTGTTAGTGTAGCTTTACAACACATTCTAAAATTAGGAGGGCAACTCCTTCAGTCATCTTTACAAACTGCAATGCTGTAACACTTTAAGTTTTGCTCCCTCCATAAGATTTTTTTTATTCCAACATAATATTTTCATTCATTATTTGGGAATTTCATACAATGCANCTCATTACACTAACTTCCAGTTCCTCCCAGGTCCACCCCACCACCACTCTTGTTTCCTCCCCAGAAAAAGAAGAAAAAATAAATACACTACNTTCAATTTGTGTTGCCCATATACTCATTAGAGCGTGGTCAAATTCCCAGTGGCCAGCCCCTTATAGATAACCAAGTCCTTCCCCACAAATTTTTAAATAAATTTTTCCCATACATTATATTGTTTACCATTTTACCTCATTTCCTCCTGACCTCTCACCCATTCAACTCCACACTTTCTTTCACTCTCTCTTTATAAAACAAACTAGCAAATTAAAAATAACAGCAAAAACCCAATCAAACCAGAATAAAACAAAACAAAAACAGGAAAAAATAGAAAAAGCACAAGAAACATAAAGACAAACACACATGCATACACACACAAAATCTAGAAAACACAAAATCAGAATCCATAATATATAAGCAAAAGACTGACAATGTTAAAATAAAATGCCCAAGCAAAGCATTATGAGACAAAACATCTTCAAAAATCCCATTGTGTTTGTTGTGTTGGCATCTGGTGCTGGCCTTAGAGCTGCTTGTATGCCCAGTGAGACTCAGAGAAAACTGATTTTTCCTTTGCAAGCAGTCATCAATTGAGATAGCTTCTGGGTTAGAGAGGGGGGTCTCGTATCCACTTACCCTCTCAGTGCTGGCACCCCATCTGGTTTGATCCTGTGCAGGCCCTGTGCATACTGCTACAGTCACTGTAAGTTCATATGTGCATCATCCCTGTTGTTTCCTTGGTGTGCCCTCCATCCTCACTGGCTCATACAATCTTTCTGCCTTCTCTTCCACATTGTTCCCTGAGCCCTGAGGGGAAGGACTTGATGAAGACATCTCACTTGGAACTGAGTATTCCCAGGTCTCTCACTCTGCCATTGCCCAGTTGAGGGTCTCTGTATTAGCTCTTATCTACTACAGGAAGAAGTTTCTCTATTGATGGCTGAGCAAGTAGTTAGGAGTCATTTTATTGCTGAGTTCTTTTAGCAGAATAGTATTTGGTTTTCTTCTAGGTCTTTGGCCTATCTGGGCTCAGGTTCTTGGCCACCCAAGCAGTGTCAGGCATGGTTTNCATTTCATGGAGTAGGCCTTAAATTCAGTCAGAGTGGTTGGTTACTCCCACAGATTTTGTGCCATAGTTGCACCACTGTATCATGCAAACAGATCAGCATTGTAGACCACAGTGTGTGTACCTAGGTTGGTGTTTACCTTTCTCCTATTATGCAGAGTGCCTTCCAGTATAATGAACACTAGTCAGTTCGGGTGAAGGCTCTAATTAGGCACAAACTTGACTTCTTCGTGTTCAATGAGATATGTAGGTGTTGTCTTTAGCAATAGGACCTTATCATTAGTTCATGGAAAGAAACTTGTAGCTTTGGCAAGAGCCTGAGTTATTTGGAGATTTCCTCGCCCCTTTGGCCAACAACTCATTTAGATGGAATCCATTCCTGACACTGGAGATTTCACTTGGTGAAAGATGTTTAGTTGGGGCTTTGTCTTCACACCCCCCTCCCACCCCCCACCCTTCTGTTATTTGGTGATTCCAGTTTAGATTGTTTCCATACATACATACATAATTTTAAGAATCTTCTACTGTAGTAGGTTTTCATATGATCCCTCAAAAGGCACTTATTGTTAACTGTCCCTCCCAGTATACCCTACCCCCCTGTTAAAATTTAAGGACTAACTTGTTAACTTCCTCATAAGCAGAGCAATGGGATTTTTGAGGGAGCTTAGCTTAAGGAGGACAGGCAGCCCACCACAGTCTCACAGTGCATCTACTTGGTACTTGCCTCCCTTTGTGCTGGTCTCAACCAAGTTTTTTCCTTTCTGTATATATGCATACTATATCTTCCCTTTAAAATTATCTAAATATTTCACTTTTATCATAAGAACTAATTTTCCTATATGCCATAGTCATGATGGCCATGCAGTGTATAAAGACAGGAACTAACGTTAGTGGTTACTAAATCTCAACAGTTCTCTAACAAAGGAAACACTGCCACCCAAGGGTTCTACANCCTGAGTAGCTTTGTCAAAAATCAGCTCTATGATTGATATATTTATCTGTGTTTAATATCTTTTTGTAAAATGGAGTAAGTACTTCTATCACAGTAGTTTATAAACATNTCATCATTAATAAGTGACATAATTATATATACAAATGATTTTAAAATGATGGTAATTATGGTAAGTACCTATCTCACTTGTATATCTATTTTTTGTATATCTGGGGTCACATAAAATTGTTTCACATAAAAATGGGTCAAGAGTTGAAAAAGTTTTATGAAGCCCTGTGTTACAGAAAGCCTGNGATGCTATAAGCAATTCAATAATCAGTTCTGATGAGTGCTCAAAATCTAAAGCACTGGTGGAAATACAACTGATTGGGCATATGGTGGCTCACTCCTATAATCCCAGGGCCCAGGAGGCTGGCACAGGATGGTTGCCATGAATTCAAGGCCAGCCTGGGCTACATATTTCTATATAATGGAATCATGGCCACTTCTGAGTCACCTGCTGGGTGANATGAATCCTAGAAAGATGAAACCTAGAGCCATCTTGCGCAGGTAGGTCACCCTGGGGTCTTCTTAAATCTTTGAATCAAATTCATAGTTTTTTCTCTAATGAGCCTGCCGTGGATGATGCTGTGCCTGTCCCTGGGATCCTCTGAGGGCATCTGCCCTGTTGTATGCTAGGTGATCATCATTATGTTATTGATCTGGGAGTTTGTTGAGCTTCTTTTATGCATGACTTCACTTTGTCATCAGTTAGAAGTTTTCAACCTTAACTTCATCATGTTGTTTCCCTCCTTCTGTCTTTTCCTCCTGAGTCCCAAGCACATGCATGGAAGATTACTTGACATGGATACATGGGCAGCTGAGGCACTATTTTTTTAGGTCACTCTTATATTTGGACATTTCTTTGTTGCAATGGCAGTATAACTGTCGAATCATCAGTTTCTAATTAGCAATTGAATCTAGCCAGTAATGGTTTGAATTTTCCATGTTGTATTTTTCAGCAAAACTGNATTATATTTTCATATTTCTGCTAAAATCCCTTTTAATAAAGTTTAACTTTTCATCTAAGTCCTCTGAAGTGTTTGGAATCTGTTCTAGCAGTGGATTTTATATTTTTTCTTATTAAAAAAATATTATATACCTGTGTGTGTGTTTCTGCATGTGGGTTAAGTGCACGTCAGTACAGGTGCCCACAGAGGCCACGGGATCTCCTGGAGCTGGAGTTACAGGT
>LZPO01046053.1:3178-17409 GCA_001675575.1 Neotoma lepida | reverse complement strand
ATATATATGAGCTTGGGTTTCATCATCTATAGAATAAGGACAGAACTTTGCCTAGGTCATTTGATGAATTATAACAGATTCAATGATAAAGAAAAACAACATTGCTCATAGTTGGAAGACAGTGGAAAGCTAAATAACTAAAGAAAGAACACAGTAGAAGCCACCTTGTCCTCAAGTACACCTTGAACATTGACCTCTGGCCATTTGATCTTCTGGCTTTCACACCCAAAGCTTCCTCCCTTACAGCTCATCCATACTTCACAGCTCTTTGTAAATGCTTGATTGCCTAGCCTTAGAGTGGCTTCTGTTTAAGTCTCAGGATCTCCTGACAACCTGAATGTCATCTGGAGCTACCACCATTCAGGGCTCCTAACTGGAGGTTTTACTGGCATCAGGAAAACAAGCAGAATATGATCCTGTTCAGACAAGTCCGTCTTCATGCCTGAAACTTCCTTAATTCTCCTTACAGGAGGCATAAACTCCAGCAGGGGTACACCTCACATGTGTTCTTCTGTGGGCTCTCATTGCTGCCTATTTATCACATTTGAGATAAACTCAGCATTGTAGTTTTGTTCAAGCAATCAGCCACTTTCTAAGACTTGTATTCTCATTTTCTCCCCTGATCATTTTTTGTACTCTTCCTTCATTTTGTGGAGATTTGGGCTTGGAAACTTTTGAAAGCACCAAGTATAAGTTAGTTTCTGATGCTATCAATGTTATATTTCTTCTAGGTTATTAGGACTGAAGTAAAGATGAAATTAGGGTCAGCCATTCACACCTTCCTGCTATTAATGACATGTTCATGAGGCTGACTAGATGGCTCAACATTTAAGAGCACTGACTGCTCATCCACAAGGCCTGACTTTGATTCCTAGCATCCAAAAGAAAGCTCACAACTATTTGTAACTTCAGCCATGGAGGATCTGACTCCATCTTCTGGTACCTGACTTGCATTGGGTATACATAGGAGCAAAACTTATACACCTAAGTTAAATACATTTTTATTTTAAAAAACACATGCAAGGAGAAAACTNTTTTAAAATCTGGAGTCACAAATATATCTACAAATACACCATTTGCATACCTGGAGCCCTAGGAGGACAGAAGAGGCATCAGATATTCTGACCTGGAATTATAAGTCCAGTTCTGAGCCATCTGATATGGGTGTTAGGAATCAAGCTTGGGTACCCAAGAGGAACAGTACTACTAGACAATCTCTCCAGCTCTCAGATATGACATTATAATGCAGAAGATAAAGATGCCCCACTACTCCTTCTGTCTCCTATCACTTAAAGGTGATGAAATGGTCATTAAATGATTCAATGGGTTTCTATCCCTCTGTGAATGGACACTCTACATTGCTTCTCATTTTCCTTGTTAATAGAGATTTCTNGATGTGAGTAAAGACAACAAAAGGTTTTGTTGAGTAGAGATGGGTTCAGCCAGATTATATCAGGAAAAGCTTCATAATTTGAAATATGCACTTTTTTTCTGACACAGGCTCTCTCTAAACAGCCAGAGCTGTCCTAGAAAACACTATGTGAACCAAGCTGGCATCAAACTCCAGAGAAATCTGTCTCCCAAGTGCTGAGTTTACAGACATGCACCTCTAAACCCAGCTGAGATATGATTTTAAATGACCTATCACTGAATCAAAGAATGAAAGGACAATGTGAAATTTAAACAGGAACCACCATTGTTTTTGTGAACAGTATCACTTCTTGGAATTCTACAATGTATTTATTTCAACTGGTAAATAATTTCATATGTTCTCAATATTTTGTGTATTTCCTTTGCTTTGTCAATTTCATCTTTTAAAAATGTTTAACTGTGTTTAAAAATGTTTAACATTTATGCCATGGTGTGCAGGTAACTGTGAGAGGACAACTTACAGGTGTCCTCTCTTCTTTGTGAGTTAGAACTCACTCTAGAGAGATGGAAACCAAGTAGTCAAGTTTGGCTGCAAGTGGCTTCACTGGTTGTTGAGTTTAAAAATTATTTATGTATGTGCTGTTGTGTGAGTGTGCATATGCCACAGCCATGTATACAAATAAGAGAAAAACTGTAGTAGTAGTATGGGTCTCCCAGAGATTGAACTCAGGTCATCAGGCTTAGCAGCAACCAACTTTACACACTGAGACAATTCTCTGACATTCATTTGTATTTCTGAGAAAGTGTTATGAACAAGTGTTTAGTCCTCAGAATAAACTAACACATTCCAGAAAAATAAATAAAAGAGAGCACTATATTATTTTCATTTGCAAATAGGATTTATTATTCAAATTGTCCTGTTTTCCTCCATCCTTAGATGATAATATGTTTGTAATCTGAAAAGAATGCAATAATTTACTGCTTATTTGAGCATCAGTAAATGACTAAGTGGGAAATGTCTGTTGTGTGCAAGGCTGGCAACCTGACCTTCTTTACCAAATAAAGATGGATAAAAGCAGATCCCATAAAGTTGTTTTCTGGTCTCCACATATCTATTATGGCCTAAAAACACACAATCACATTATATACACACATCAGAAATGGATTTTGAAAAACAAATATCATTTCCATTAAATTACCTGGCATCTTCAATAATTCCCTTGAAGGCATTACTTCAAGATGAAGTGACAAATAGATAACTAGTGGGGACATGGAATATCAAATATCTAAATATCTAAAGCACACCAAGCTATGCTACAAGACATACATTTTACTGCTGATTATCCTACTTTATCACATCTCTTCCAGACAGATGAAAATGCTGCTTTGGATATACATATGAGGTATTTAATGTTTCTTATATTCTCTTCTATTAAGCATTTTAATATTAACATTATTAATATGTGCTGAGAAAACTGGACACATTGGGGGTACATATTCTGTACTCAGGAGGCTCACACATGAGAATCATGGGTTCAAATGTAGCCCTGACTATTATAAGCCAGGTCAGAAAACAAACAAGAATATCTAGAGGGAATTTGTGAAAATATTAAACAAAAATGAAACCAGAAACAACAGTGAACCACCTTTTCACAGACACCCTTATTTGAAAAGTATAATCACAAACTGCCTGATATTTAAATAAACAATAGATCATTTAGATGAGCATCCCATTCTATACATTACAGCAGAAAAATACCTATCACTAAGTAAATGTGCAATGTAAGATGAAGAAAAGCCACAGAAGGAATATGGCGACCAAGAAATAAACTTCACTAAATAGATTTGCCATACATACAACATACTTTAATACCTAATACAAATGTTTCAAAATGGAATCCACAGACAGTGTTTCTTATCAGTCTTTAGTGAACAGGGTAAGTAATTACTAGCTTCAAGGGTATGATAAAAAAGAGATGAAATAAGATTTTTTTCCCTTGAAACTGAAGACAACTGTGATTTCTAAGTCTTTACCAAATCATTT
The DNA here is from genome assembly GCA_001675575.1 of Neotoma lepida. Taxonomy (NCBI): domain Eukaryota; kingdom Metazoa; phylum Chordata; class Mammalia; order Rodentia; family Cricetidae; genus Neotoma; species Neotoma lepida. Next base: position 13,994 of record LZPO01046053.1, on the reverse strand, counting down.
ATTTGAATAAGTTTTTTTCTCTTGTATGAGTTCTTCCCTATTTCCTAAGGTCAAGATGATATGTAAGACAATGATATATAAGCACAATGTCTGCATTACTCATCTGTCTTGTGACAGCATGGGCTGGGTAGAGATACCCTCCCCCTACTCATCAATGCCTGAGGTCATAAGAGCAGGAGAGCTGTTCCTGTACCTCATCAGCTGCAGCACTCAGAGAATGGCCCTTACACCTTGCCTGAGTAACACAGTAGAGCTGGTCTGGAAGGTGGAGGTGTGAGAGAAATGACCCTGAGGATGTGAGAGCCAGAGAATGGGCCCCACCCCTTGCTCATGGCTGCAAGGGATAAATTAGAGCAACCCTAAATAGCTCCCCCTGGTGGTGAAGACAGTAGAGAGCTGGTAGGCTGACCAACCCTGCAACTACACAGGCCCAGAACCAGAGTTACATGTTGGCCAACCCCAATATCCAACCCATGTGTTATCTGCTGGAGTATGAGGGGTCGGTCAGTCCTGTAGACCCAGGGCTGCAGTATCTCCATGACACAGGACAGCAATGTAATGTCCAGGAAGAGTCCCAGTGAAGGCTCAGTGCTGATGGTGCTGCATAGACCAGGGGCCTCAAACCAGACCAGTGATTCTTTGTAATAAACAGTTGCATGTAGAAAACATATATATAACTCGGCTTACTGTGTGGGAAAAAAGGACAATTTTATTTCTGGACTCAAGAGTTTTATAACTTCCTGTAATTCTTGCTACTCAAAGACACAAGTGTCTTACCTTCTTGGGAACCAACATGAACATGGGTATACCCACACAAAGACACACTCACTTCAGATAACTAAAATTAAAACAAACTGTTAAACAAAATTTAAATTCATGACTTTCTCATATGTAAATTTTCACTTCTATAACTCAAATGTTAAAACATCTAAAAGCTTACTTACAGAGTTTTTCTTCATCATGAATTGGTTCATGTAACAGAAAGCAAGCATATGGGTTTTATGTGAGAGAATCAATACTCTAACATCTAACATCAATACTCTAACATTGGTGGTATCATTTGGGAAGATTTAGGAAATGTTGTCCTGCTCTGGGAAATATTTCACTGGGAGTGGGCTTCAGAGTTGACATCTTTACACCATTTCCACTTCCTACTCTCTGCTTCATGCTTCAGGTTGATGTGAGCCCTGAGTTCCCTGTTTTAGCTACCATGTCTGACACTTGTGGCCATGCCACATTCATGGTAATCCCCTATCCCTCTGGAACCATAAGCTAAATTAAACTTTGTCATAAGTTTCCTCAAACATGCTGTTTTATCACAACAGAAAAGGCACTAATACACATTCATAAAGTTTTAAACCTGAATGGGTTATTTCATGTAAGTGAAAAGAAGTGTGAAATCTAAAAGGGTTACCTTACCATTTAAAATAGGGATTTTGTCCATATGAGTCTGCAGGTGCAAATAAAATAAAGAAGGATATCATAGTGCTTGAATGGATTATTGGTGCATGGTCAGATTTTTTTCTCCTGAATAAATAATTTTGTGTAACTGAATGTAATTGTGTTGGCCAAAGATTTTACCAAACCTTTATAGTCAGATTCCCTTTGGTAACATATGAGAAAGTCATGAATTTAAATTTTGTTTAACAGTTTGTTTTAATTTTAGTTCTTTTAGGTCCTCAACTATTACTGTGATATGCAAGACTTGAACAGACTGATTACACACAAACACTTTTACTCTTGTATAAAGTGAATGAAGTGAAAACTTTACCACACTGATGATATTTATAGAGTTTCTCTGCAATATGACTTTTTTTCATGACTTCAAAGACTACTGATACATGNAAAGGCTTAACCACATTGCTTGCATTCACAGTGTTTCTCTCCAGTATGTGTTCTTTTATGTGTTTGGAGACTACTGTGTTGTAAAAAGGCTTTATCACATTACTTTCATTGGGCTTCTCTCCAGTATGTGTTATTTTATGTATTTGGAGATAATTGTTATGGGCAAAGACTTTACCACATTGATTACATTTGTAAGGTTTCTCTCCAATATGTATTCTTTTATGTATTTGGAAATAACTGTGTTGTGAAAAGGCTTCATCACATTGATGACATTTGTAGGGTTTCTCTCCAGTGTGTGTTCTTTTATGTATTCAGAGATTACTGTAATATACAAAGGTTTTTCTGCATTCAGTACATTCATAAGGTTTCTCTCAAATATTGTTCTTTGACACATTTGGATATTATTGTGATGTACAATGGCTTTACCACATTGATTACATTCACAGGGTTTCTCTCCAGTATGTGTTTTTCTGTGTGTTTGGCGATTACTCTATTGAGAGAAGGCTTTACCACATTGATTACACTCATAGGGTCTCTTTCCAGTGTGAGTTCTTTCATGCATTTTAAGGAAACAGTAATGTGCAAAGGCTTTCTCACATTGATTAAATTCATAGGTTTTCTTTCCAGCATGTGTTCTTCTATGAATTTGGAGATTACTCTCTTGAGAGAAGCCTTTACCATATTGCTTACATTCATTGAGTTTCTCTCCCATAANAATTGTTTCATGCTTTTGATGGTAATTGTGATATACAAAGGCTTTACCACATTGAGCATATTCAGAGGATTTCTCTTTAATATGATTTCTTTCATGCCTGGGAAAATAGTTGGCACATGTAAAACCTTTATCACATTCATTCCTTACACTGATGAATTTTTTATCTGAATTAGTTTTATAATTTGGTTTAATTGTAAAGAAGAACCAGATGTTAAGATTTTATCCCATTGCTTATATTAATGGTTTTCCTCTTCATTATGGGTTCATTTGTGTCTTTGAAGATACCTGTGATAGTAAGAGCCTTTATTCCATGGCTCACATTTATAGCATCCTTTCTTCAAATGAGTTTTTCACATTTTTGAAGAGAACTGAAAGAACTCATAGCTTTACCATACTGATTACATTAATGAATTTTTCTATAGTGTAAGTCATACTACATTTGTAAAGTAATGCAGGACAAAGAGATCTTCACATTCCTAGTACTTGGGACTTTTCTACAGTGTGAGTTTTTGATGTATTCCCAATGATGTTGGAAAACCAATTAATTGTAAACTTGTATCAATTCAACAAGTCTACTCAAAGTGGAGATTACTACATATCTTCTAATTGTTCTGGGAGAGAGAGAGAGGTNCATTGCTTCTTTCCATATTCTGATTCTCACATGGTCTGTATCCATTGTCACATAGAATATATCTATTAGTAAGAATAACAAATAAAAGGTTTCCACATTGTATTCATACAATTCTACTTCTTGTTCCTCATTTAGAGATTGACGTTTCTCCACAACAAACTTCTTGACTCTCATAAACTGTCCTTGTAGGCGAAAGTTTGTCTGGTCCCGCCTGGCTCCCACAGCCACTTTGACCCAAGTAAACACACAGAGGCTTATATCATCTTCAAACCATGGCCGTGGCAGGCTTCTTGCTAGCTAGCTCCCACATCCCAAATCTTTATAAATCTATGTCACCACATTTTCCATGACTTTACCTGTGTGCCGTTACATGCTGTTCTCTAGATAGCAAAAATGGCATTCCCCCTCTCTGCTTTTCTCCTTCTCCTTTGAATCTCCCGCCTATCCTTATTCTGCCTCACCATTGGCCAAACAGCTTTATTTATCAACCAATCAGAGCAACACATTTTNAGAAAGACATTCCCATCTTTTCCTTGTCAGTAAATTTAACAGTCACAAGTATACAAGTAATACCAGCTTTACTATAGACTATTTGTTGATTAGACTGTCTTGAACATATAGTTATCATCTATTCAATGTGTATGTCTTTTGCAATATCTGAGTAGTATGAAACTAAATGGATTGTCAGTTATACAACATAGCTCTCATGGGGCTATGACTCAAATGATGATATATTTTAAGACATTGTTTCCTTGTCTTCTTTCTTAGATGAATGCCTTGAAAAAACAAATGAGCTACTTGATTTTGCAATACATGGTTTTCTGAGAATTTAATAATCATCAATACACTTAAAGCTTTTCTTATTTACACTGTTGCTTTTCCTTAAAACATCCAAGGTGTATCACATTTTCATCAGAAGCACATTTATATAAGCAATCACATGAAAATTACCTTTCATGTTTTTGCCAATGTTTTTCAATATTATGGTCTTCACATTTATAGCCTAAAATATAGTACCAGAAAATGTATGCTATATTACTAGAAATTATGCAAAGATTAACTTACTATCTTCAGTGAATCTTAGAGCCCTGCCTGAATTATTCACCAAGTTTTCCTTTTTCTCAATCAAAATTATATAAGAGCATCATTCACCAACAAACACTTGTCCCTTTATTTCAAAAAAAAAATGAAAGAAAAACCCACAGTCTTACCTATAGGATGAGTTTACTGTAGGTTCCTAGTATCACATCTTTGTAGAGACTCTTCTAAGAAGGACCCAGGAAAGCCCACTCTTCCTGAGTGAGGTTCACATGCACATCATCATAGATTCTAGAATAACCCATACTTTTCCATTGTTTACAATAGAAAGATTGCTACTGGCAGCATTGAAAATGTGTATTTCATTGATAATATATGATTCTGGTGCTTACCACAATTGCCCCATGATATTGCCATTATAATGCAATTACCAAGTCATTTCAGAAGGAAACTGAAGAGGAGGTTCACTTCTGTTATTTCTTCACCTTATCAATAAGATATAGCCTTGCAAGAGAAATGCATATTAACAAACATACAGAGAGACAAGCAGAAAGATCAGTAGTGATTACATATCAGAGAAATGATTTTAATAATTACTAATTACAAAAAAAGATGGGCAAGCTGGGTACATTGGCTCGTGCCCTTAATGCTAGCACTCAGGAGGCAGGCAATTTATGAGTTGTATGTCAGCCTGATCTATGCGAAGAGTTCTATGACAGCCAGTGGTACATATTAAGACCCTGTCTCCTCAGAGGTTTTTACTAGTTTCTATCAAGAGTTATGCCCTCACTCCAGTTCTGTGTTTTCTAGAAAAGTGAAGTACCCCAGTTTAAACTTTAACATTAATATGATGTTACTAAAAAAGGAATATGTGCTTAAACAGTTACAAATAGACAAATAAAAACATTAGCAATGTAAGTGTTGATCATAAATAAACAACATAGTGCAGGAGAGATGGCTCAGCAGTTAAGAGCTCTTGCTGTTCCTACATATAGGTGTGCTCAATTGCCAATATTTATGTAAGGGTTCACAATTATCCATTACTCCAAGAGCAGGGGATTTGAGGCCATCTTTTGACTACTGTGAGGACCAGGCATATATGTGATGCATATACATGCATCCATGCAAAATACTATTCATTCAAGAAAATCAAAACAAACCAGTAGGAAGATTGTCACNAACCTGCAATACAATGACTCCAAAGGCTCAAGCAGTATTAATGTGATGAATACATGCTATCTGAGGAAACAAAATGATACCCTCTGCCAAATTTCAAAGTTCAAGATGTGGGTGAAGCTCAGCACAACAGCATGTTCTTGACATATATAAAAACCTACATTCCAGGCCCATCAGCCAATAATATAATAAAAAAGCCAGGCATGTTGTCCTAGTCCGAGTTCAGGGCTATCTTGGTTTACAGAGCTACTTGCAATACATTCAGGGAGGGCTACACAGAGAAACCGTGTCTTCAAAAACAAAAATCACAAAATTCAAAAAATAAAAACATCTGGCTAGCAAAATGGCTTAGCATTGAGTAGCCATTGCTTCTACTGTATCTTAAGTAATTTAGTGATAGAGTCTACAATGGTGGTGAAAGCATGAAAGCATGATCATGACAGCCAATCAATTTCAACCACTACACAATAGACAAAAAGAAAAGAAATGGGTTGAGGCTATAGACTCTCAAATCTCCCCCTCAATGGGGAATTTCATCCAGAATGGCTCCTCATTCTAAAGGTTCCACAAGCACAGCAAAGAAAGCCACCAAAAACATCATCCTATCTGGGAGGTTTTTCATTCAATCTACTACATTCTGATCCAGGTCACTATAGTCTTACAGTCATCTGATGAAGAAAATACATTTAGTCTAACTTCAATAATTCTCACAGTCTGTAATAGCCCCAACACTGTTAACATGTCCAAAATCTCTTCTGACACTCAAGACAATCTCTTGACTGTGATATCTTGTAAAATCAAAAAACTTGTCATATCTTTCCAATATACAATGTCTCAGAATAACCATTCTTATTCCAAAATAGGGGAATGGGCACATAGTGAGGAAAGATTGGACCAAGACAAGATTGAAACCTAGCACACAGAACACCAAATCCTGTAGCTCTGTGTCAGATATATGGGGCTTCAGTTTCACATGGCTCTATTCCTGCAACTTATACATCTCTCTCTTTGGTTACTTTCACTCCTTATTTGCATCTCTCCAGGGAAGATGTCTCATAGCTTAGGTATCTCAACATCTTGTAGTCTCAAAAGACAACCCATGCTTCATCCTCACAGCTTCATGCAATGAACTTTCACAATCTCCTCACCAAGGCTCTGACTCTGCCAAACACAGATGTGTGAAACAGTGATGAACTGAAACCACAGACTAAGAATCCATGACTTTAAGATGTAAAATTTGCATCTTTCTTGTTTCTAGAACCAGTAAAACATGGCTGATTCTGACAAGTTTGGCTTCTAAATTGGGATGGACCCTACCATGTTTGTACCACAGTTGCAGCAGGTTCTGCATGAAGTTGCTTCCTGGGAATAGAAATCACTTTGCCTGCTCCTTCCAATAATTGAAGACTTAACAGGATGAAGTGTTGCATTTACAGGGCACCTTCTTAGGCTTTCAATCCAGAGCAAGGGCCTTTTTTAAAATGATGATAATCTTGAAAATTCCTGCCTCTTTTTCAGCACTTGACTGCCAGCCAAAACTTCCTAATCCTGTTTTTCTCTACAACCCAGACTTTTCATTTCTTTCTGCTCCACTTTTTGCTGTTTTTGCTATAGTCCTGAATGACTCATCACTTATAACCATCTGAAAGATTCAATATTTGAGCTAAGAAATCAGTCCATTTTAAAAAAAATTGTCATTTTTTGCTTTCTCAGGGCATGGGTAGAAAAATGGTTGGGGCCAAAATTTTTCATGCACTCTATTTCCCACTGAAATCCTATGATCTCACATTTACTCTCAACACTTTCATCTCCCAGGTCCCTTAAGAGCAGCCATTTAAACTCTGTGTATAGCTTTCTATGGCCTTTTCCATTTAAAGCCCTGATATCTCCCACATTCTTCCAAAGACAACATTCCCAGGTGATGCCCAGCCACAAAATCACTTTTGGTGTAACANGTAGAGGAAAGTTTGTCCGGTTCCCCCGCCCGGCTCCCATGGCCCACTTAGACCCAAATAAATACACAGAAGCTTATATCATTTTTAAACTATGGCCCTGGCAGCTTCTCGCTAGCTAACTCTTACATCTTAAATTAACCCATTTTATAAATCTATGTCGCCACGTGTTCCACGTGGCTTTACCTGTGCGCCATTACATGTTGCTTTTTAGGTGGCAGAATGGCGTCTGCCCCTGCTCTGCTTTCGGCTTCTCGGTTCGAATGTCCCNCCTAACCTTATTCTGCCTCACCATTGGCCAAACAGCTTTATTTATCAACCAATCAGAGCAACACATTTTTAGAAAGACATTCCCATCAGTAACATTTCTGTTCTGCCTTTCTACCACTTTGAATAAACCCTCTAGCTAAAAGCATGCCAGGTAATGAATGGCTGATTCTGGCAGATCAAAATCTATCATTGTGGGAATTTAGGATAGAAACTCAAGCTAGCAACTGAAGGCAAAATTCATGGGAAAACTTTTTTCCTGGCTTTCTCTCTTGCTTGGTCACTGTTTAATACTTAGCTAGCTCTCTTATTCAGCCAAGACTCACTTCCTTAGGGATATTGCCACCCTCAATAAAGGGCCTTCCCACATCAAGCAACAAAATCTCTCACAGACATAGCAACCAGTCATTCTGATGGGAACACATCCTCAATTGATGTTCCTTCAGATGATTATAGGCTCTGACATATTGATAGCTGAAGTTAAGTAAGACACAGAGACAATAATATATAAAAAATTTTAAAACCCCGAGCAAAAACACAAACACTGATGATAGCAACAACTGGAAAATACAGATATGCCAAGAAATAAGGAGAGGTAAGCATCTAAGATCAAGAAAAGAAAACTAAAACCATTTCTCCACAGAAAGTCCCCAAACCAACATAATGCAGAGACACACATGGACAGCTCATAAAAATACAATATCAAACTATAATACACTGTTCACATTGGCAGAGAGGCCAAGACAACTGCATTAGAGCTGAAATGAGTGGGACTGTGGGGCTGAAATGCCCACTTCAGGGATGCCTGGGCAGCCACCGTGCTCTGTGTTCCCACCTTCTCCCTTCCATAGTCAGTGATGGGTTCCTCTACTTAAACCCCTTGTGGTGGGACAAATAAAGAAAAAACAGGAAAAGAGCAAAGCATTGATTACACGTGATAATGACCAAATGTGGTAGGAAAATGTTTATGAGGACAAATTTAAGGCAAATGAAAACAGGTGAATCACAACAGGATCATAGTATAATGCATTCTGCGGCAGAGCTCAGCTCTGCTCATATGAAGACTGGTCAAATTTCTGTTACTACTTTAGCCCAGGTGGCAGCAATTGCAGTGACAGATGATCCTTCAGAATTAGAAGTAATCAATTCTCATAAACTTAAATTTTTTCATGATGACCCTCATACTGAAAATACTGAATGAACTGTCCTCTAATGTGCCTTGTCTTCTCAAGATTGAAGAAGAAAAATCAGAGGAAGAGGGAACACACCTAACATTACATCCATGGCAGAACCAACTAGCATATATCAGACTAGCATGGGTAATACAGTATGTGTGCTAGGATTCCATAGACACATTAATAATCTTCAATCTTTCCTAGTTATAGTGAAGCAGTGATGCTTGGGCAACTGAATGCTTCATCAAAAACTGTGCATGTTTAACAACTGTGTGTATTGCATTAAAGCCATAAGATATGTGTACTGGCAGCTGAAAAGTAAAAGTCTTTATTGCTGAATATGAAAGTGATTAATAATTTAAGGGAGGGTTTCCTATTTACATGTTTNTATTAATCTCAAACAAAAGTTTCTGATTTTGTTTTCTTTATGATATAAATGTCTGTATTTTGTTGTTGCTGCTTTTGTTACCAACAACTTATTACACTTAATAATATGAAAGAAGTAAATATATTTTCTAAGTTGTGTTTAGATGTAATTTTGTTTTCATTCCTCTGTTAATTTGTGCTGCAGTTTTTCTAAAAGAGTGAAAAATGATTAAACTTTCAAACTGTAGCAATTGGATTGATTGTTTTATTTGAACTTTATACATTGGAAACTCTAATAAACAGATACATGGCATTCAGTCTTGTGCATTTTAATGGATTGTTATGTACTTTACGTTTTACCTAAAGCACTAATGATTTTCTCAAGTCAAGGACATTTGATAAACAAAAATAGTGAACCATGAGACCTAAAAATCAAAGTAAAAGGGAAGAAAGGAAGACAGGAAAACAACTGCTTGTGTACTTAGGGATGTGTGTAATGTTAAANTCTGTGTCCAAATGAAGTGTGAAAACATAAAAAAANATATATATGCAAAAGATCTATTAGGAAAATATAAAGAAAGAATAAAAATAATGCCCAGACAAATCATTATGAGACAAGGAGCCTCCAAAAATGCCATTGCATTCATTTTGTGTTGGCCATCTACTGCTGGGCATGGGATCTCTCCTTAAGAGTGGTTTGTATACACAGTGATACTCTGTAGGAGAAAAGTAAGTTTTCCTTTGTGGGTGGTTATCAGTTGAAGACAGCTTCTGGCTTAGGGATGATTGATTGTATCTATTTGCCCTCTCATGGTTGTGACCCCATCTGGCTTAGGCCTGTTGCAGGCCCTGTGTGTGCTGCCACAGTCTCTGTGTGTTTGTATGTCAATCAGTCCTGTGTTTGGAAGCCAGTGTTTCCTTCTTGTCCTCCATCCCCACTGGCTCTTACTATATTTTTATCTCTTCTTTCACAGGGTTCTCTGAGCTTTGAGGGGATGGTTTGATGGAGACATTCCATTTAGAACTGTGTGTTCCAAGGCCTCTGCACATTTTTCAGTTGTGAATCTCTTGTTTTGTCCCCAACTATTGCAGAAGGAAACTTCCCTGATGATAGCAGAGTAAGATGCTGATCTATGAATATAGATTAAGGAAACTTTTTAACACACAAGCACTAATGTACATTTTATATTCAACAGAGAATTTCACACATACACCTATATCTAATCTCCACTGAAGGTAAGTGAAAGCAACATCCAAAATAGTAATCTTCTGTGTCTCTGTCTTTCCAATGCCTAGTACAGTGATGTAGAAGAGGCAGATGACCAAGGTGTGTTTGCTTAAAGGAGTGATTGTTTTATGTGTAGAACTTGTCATGATATAGTATAAGTATGTTGCATTTTTTCTTCCTCTTTTGTAGGTCCCAAAAGAACAGAGAGAGTTGCAAACTCAGACTAGTGTCATAAGGCTGTAGTAAATGTCTGTAAAGAGTCTATGAGAAATAAAAGTGTATATATGTGTATGCTTGGGATGGTGTTGGAATTCCTGGCCACTCCCCCAGCTAAGTGACTTCACAGCGCATGTGCAAAGGGAATCCCACCTCTTCCTCCCTCTCCTTGTCTCTCCTTCCTCTCTCTCTCCGTGTGCGGCCGTG
>LZPO01046050.1:0-17457 GCA_001675575.1 Neotoma lepida | reverse complement strand
AAAAAACACAGATAAAATATAAAGGTTTGAAGGAGAATTTACAATTAAACAACTAAGAGGCTAAAGCTTCCCCATTTACTAAGATCAGTATGCATTAGTAAACTCCAAACTCTTCAATTTCGTGAGAAATAAAGACTAACTGGGGGAAGAAAAAGGAACTTGGGTGATGTTATGTTTGGCATCTGCCTTTTCCATTCAAGAAAGTGTAATTTCCTCCTGAAAGGAAAAAGATTTCATGCCTGAGGCTGGGCATAAATAAGACTGAAATGCTATAGCAAGGACTATAATTTTATAAACTATCACGTTGTGGAAAATGGAGTTAAGCTGTAATCTATGATGTAGTTACCATCCCTCTAAGGAATAATTGAGTAATGGCAAGCAGCCCTAAAGAGCTCTGGGTGTTATGATCTTTTGGCACCTCCAGAGAATGACTAGGCTTCTTCAAGTAAATGATTTGGGGTTTCATAGTATCTTTTAGCCTGCAAAAGTCACCAGGCAGGATCAGCAAAGATACGTGCTTCTTTTTAGCAACATGCACAGAATGTTAACCTACTTAAAAATAGTGTTTTCCCTCAGATACAAGAGTTATCTTATAATTTTGTAAACAATAAGGTACTCCATAAAATATCAATGTTTTAAAATGTAGGCAATTTCATTAGGAGTTTCCTTTAAGAATTAGTATTAATGAATTGGTCATGTTGGTAAAATTTTGTAGCATTTCAGAATTTAGAGTGTTATAAATATAATAAGCTACTAGGAATCTGCTTTAGCAAAATTGATCTATTGGGACAAACACTGTGATATTAACTACTGACCTTTAGTGTTCCACNCACTGCATGTTTCATATTCAGAGGGTCATCAGCTACTCCTCTGCCTCAGTTTTCCCTTTTTGCCCAGTGCCTGCTGCCTCGCCTCTGAAGAGATTTCACAAGGCAAGTAGGAGAAAAGAATAAGAGGTTTTAAAAGGTGAGTAGGCGTCTCCATCACAAGCTGGCCAGGGGAAAAGAATAAGGATGGGCCATTTAGGCTTTCAGGCTATCAGTCTCCTGCATTCAGAGTATTGTATTTTTCTTTTAACCAGAGCAGTGTGGATAGTTTGAAAGTGTTTCCTATCTCAAATATGAAATTATCTTCATCTGTTTTTTATCATCCGTTACTTGAAATTGCTTATATATATTATTACTATATTAAATTGAATTTATTACTATATTGAAATATTAACCTTTGACAACCTAAGCACAAAATATAGTTTTAAGATATGTTATAGTGTTTTAAACAAACCATAATACAATATAGATAATTATAATACATTTTTAAAAGTTTTGACATGTATACTGTGGCAATTTCAATAAAATATTTTAATTTAATAATTTGAATAAGTTNATTTTAAAATTGCAAAATAATTCAATATGTTAATATTATAATTAATTGTTAATTACTAAGGATTATTAAACAGCATAATATTATTAAAAATATATTACTGATTAAATACAAAGGAAATAAATATTAAGTATGGAGGAAATTAGTTAAATAATAAGAATTATTGAAAATGTTCAGCTAGGATAATGATTATAGCTATTTCATACATAATAATGTCTNTATTCCCTTCCATTTGTGTATCCTAGCATCCTTCTATCTACCTACCTATTCAATTGGTCTATTTTTGATTATATCTGTTGAATAAATTTGTAGAAGTGAAAATATTTAACCAAAACATATTTCAATATTTATAGAAATTGCAACAGTTTTCAAATGCTTTTATGTTTCATGTGCTACAGAATGTATGCTATAGTTTATTTTAGAGAAAACAAGCATGGAAAGTAAAAGTTATATGGGATAAACTAGGTAACCATCATGTGCAAATATGAATCTTCCATAAAATGATGTGTTATTTTTCAATTCAATTCTTCAGAATAAAAACCTCTTGAGTTATCATAAGTTTCTTAGGTGTATACTAAATGCTTCAGTCTGTACTTTGTGAGTTTTTATGTCTGAATATATATGTGCATATATTGGAATATATAAAATATGTATTTATGTATTGTATGTATACTAGTAAATATGGTTTTTAGTGTCTCAAGAATCCACACCTTATTACTCAACTCATATATTTAACAAAACCTATAATTTGATAAAATTGAGTCTTTTGAAATGATCACATATTCTTTAATATTGGTGATAGTAACATTAAATAAATTTGATTCATTAGCTGGAAAAAATGAATAAAATTTCCAAATTTTCAGTGTTATAATTTAATATTGCCAATAGTGATAATTCATGAATTCACATGTTCAAGCATTGAGATGTCAGCCTTATATATATTAAGGTACCTGAAATAACTCATGACATGGCCAACATCAATGAACACANAGTACAGTGAAAAAAATCAGTTAAGTAGTAATCAAATTCCAGCAATTTTTTTAGNGAACATTATTATATTTTAACTGTACATATTTGGAAGCTTAAAAAGTCAAAAGCTGACAATTAACTTATTTGCTTCACAAAACAGTAACATTGATTTTCAACATCAACACACACACACACACCCCAGAAATTTGGGGAAGTNGGGTAGAATTGTGGTATACAAATTTCTTATACCAGAAATAATTTAAATTTACCAATAAAATATATTATATTGCCTGAAAAAAAAACAGAGTGTGAACCATTGTCCTTGTTATACTTACAGATTTTTCTCACTATTGATCAGATGAGTTTTGGTGAAATGGGCTATGAAGTGGTTTGAACAGACTTTGAGATTAAATAGAGCTGTTTAAATCTGGCAGGGAATTAACCCCAGTCGTCCACTGTTGGGAAGGTTTTATCCTAGATTTTCTTCTGGACAAANTTCTAGATGTTGAAGGGTAGTCTGAGAAGTCAGGAACAGAGTGCTCTCTGCGGTTCTGAGCAACTCNGAGGACTTGAGTTAGGGTTTTCTTCCCTTTTACAATGTTATTTGGGAGTTATTGGAACTTCTGTTATATTGCTTTCTCTATTTTTACTTATATTCTCCAGGTAGATTCCATATTAGCATAAAACCCACAACTGAATCAAAGAAATGTAAAGACTGTATTTAAGGGATACTGTATAAGAAAAGAGATTATTATTTTAGATGTTGTATAATATATGTTTATAATGTTTATAATATAAACATTTGAAGCATCTTTTTTGTTTTTGTTTAAAGTTGTTAAATAATATTAANGTAGCAAAACCAAAAAGCATTATTTCTTACAAGTATTTCTTTTACAGATACAGGTTTATTTTCACTTTATTCGTACCAAGCAATCATACTACACTTAGGTTGTCTGAACTAGAAGAATGTTTCACAGTTGTATGCAAATTTCANTTATGGTACCAATTGTTTTGTTTCTTCATTGAGGCAATCCAGCCATCTTTTCATGTAATTAGAATCTCATAATTTGTTTCCTGTCTTTTATTATTACATTGTTACTCTAGTTTTGTTTCTGTTGCTTTGGTAAAACACTGACCAAAATCAATTTGGAGAGGAGAGGGATTACTTGGCTTATGAGATAGTAGAGCATTCAAGGGAAACAAAGGCAAACTCAAGGTGTGAAATTGGAAATTGGAACTGAAGCAGAAAGAGTGGAGGATTGGTAGCTACTGGCTTGCTTCCAGACACACATTTAACTACTTTTCATACATATATATTATATATATAATATATATGTTATATTATATAAATATGTGAGTATATAATATATAATATATAAATAATATATGTGTATATAAGTCATTTATATATGTGTGTGTGTGTGTGTGTGTGTGTGTGTGAGTGTGTGTGTGATTTATATACATACCTTTTTTGTTCCAGGCCCAAACAAACAGAAACAGCACTGCCTACACCGATGGGACCTCCTACATCAATCAACAATCGAGATAGCCAATAAATAATAAATGAATGATAAAAGTATGCAACATTCCCACAATGGAATATTATTCATCTGTTAAAAAATAAAATTATGAAATTATCAAGTAAATGGACAGAGCTAGAAAAAAAAACAGACAAAAACATCCTGATTGAGTTAAGCAAGACCCTAAAAGAAAAATACTGTATGCTTTCTCTTACATATGTGTGGTAGCTTGAATGCAATTAGCCTCCATAGGCTCATAGGGAGTGGCACTATTAGGAGATGTGACCTTGTTAGTGTAGGTGGGAGGATTAAAAAGGGAGCATGAGGGAAGAGACTTGTAATAGAAGTGAGGAAGGACAACTAATACTAAGGGTAATTTGAGGGGTCACACAGAGACATAGTATAGTAGAAGATTCTTAAAATATATACACATATGAATAAAATCTTAATTACCAAATAATGGTGGAGATGAAACCCCAAATAGACATCACTTGCCACCAAATGAAAGCTCCTCACAATGGATTACATCTAACTGAGTCATTGACCAAATGAGTCTAATGGCATCCCCCAACCAATTGCCAAAACTATTATTAATCTTCCAAAAATTGATGGTGAAACCCTATTGCTAAAGACAACAACTCATAGCTTATTGAACATGGGGAAGTTGAGCTGATGACTACTGAGAGACTTCACCCTCACTGACTAGTTTGCATAGTACTGGAAGGTCCTGTCCATCCTACCAAAAGAAATGAGTAAACACCCTACAAACTCTTCCACCTACAATAGTGAACATGACATGCTGGTGCAATAGAGGCACAGATGTTGTGGGAATAAACAACCATTACCTGATTGGATTTAAGGCCCATTCCATGAGATGCAACACATGACCAATACTGCTTTGAGAGATGTATTAGTCAGTGTTCTCTAGAGGAACATAATGTGGGAGCCCACAAAGGTTTCCTAGTGAGATCTGAGCTTGCTTTACCCAGCAGGGCTGCATAAGGGAATGGATTGANCATGTGTGTGGTCACCAGGTGTTTGGAAGGGTCTGCACTTGGCTGTGCTGTGGGGAGGTCTTTTGCTCCACCCCTTGACATTCCTTTAAAAAACCCTTTAGAAAAAACAGAAGAGGCTGTTGGATTAAGATCCAGGCCTTCCCAATGCTGTTCTATGTTTCTGTCTCTCTCTCTCTTTCCCTCCTATATTTCTATCTAGATCTCTTATCCCTTACTCAAGAGTACCCTGGGGGGAAAAAGGTGGGGACAGGCCTCCCACAACATAAGTGATAGAGTGTGCATATATATGGGATTTACTAAAATTATTTAAAGGCTATGGTCCAGCTAGTCCAACAATAGCTATCTCTCATTGGAAAGTCCAAGAATTCTGTAGTGGTTCAGTCCACAAGGTTTGATGTCTTAGCTTGTCTTCAGAATATGTCCAAATCCCAAAGAAGTAGGCTGTAATGCCAGTGAAGTGAGAGTGAGGACCAGCAGGCAAGGAGCAAAAGCTGTTTTTTTCTTTGTCATTTTTATAGGCTGCCATGAGGTATAGCCCAAATTTAGTGTAGGTTTTTGTAGCTCAAATGATCTAAATCACTTAAAATCCCTCACTGGTGTGCAGCAACTTGGATTTTCAATTAATTCCAGATTTAGTCAAGTTGACAATCAAGAATAGCCATCACAATGGCCAAGAACCAGAGACTACATAGGCTTATGGAAAAACCAAATGCTATTGCTCTGCTAAAGGAAAATAGCAATAACAA
The DNA here is from genome assembly GCA_001675575.1 of Neotoma lepida. NCBI lineage: Eukaryota > Metazoa > Chordata > Mammalia > Rodentia > Cricetidae > Neotoma > Neotoma lepida. The sequence continues at coordinate 11,826 of LZPO01046050.1, read as the reverse complement.
TAAAATGACTCCTAAAGACATTCTGCTATGTCCATAGATAATCCTGCTCAGCCATTGTCGGAGAAGCTTCTTCTTGCAGTATATGGGAACTAATGCTGAAACATGCAACTGGACAATATGTAGATAGCCAAAGATTTTGGAATATTCAGTCCTATTTAGGATGTCTCCATCAAACTCCTCTCCTCAGGGCTCTGGGATTGATGTGGGAGTGGAGGTGAAAAGATTGTAAGTGCTAGAGAGGATGGATGATATCAAAGAAATNGTGTCTTTGAGACAAAATAGGACTGATGCACATATGAACTCATAGCAATTGGCAGCATGCATAGGGTCTATATAGATCAAAGCCAGACAGGGTCCCAGAACTGCGATGGGTAAGTAGACATGAACTCAATTCCTAACTAAGAAGCTATCTCCAATAGACAACTGTTTGCAAAAGAAGATTTCATTTTCTCTAATGGAAGCTCACAGGGTATGTAAACCACACTTAAGAGTAGGCTCCATGCTCAGCAATAGAAAACCAACACAAAACAAATTCAGTGGTATTTTTGGAGAATTTTTGTTAATATTTCTTCGACATTTTTTGTCTTACTGGTCTTTTGCTTACATATTATGGTTTCTGGTTTTCTGCTTTTATGGTTTGTGTTCATCTGTATGTGTGTTTTAATTTTTATGTCTGTTTTCAAGAGAGAGAGGAAGAGAGAGGGAAGAAGAGAGAGATGATGTAGAGCTGGGTGTGGTAGGAGGAAGGGAGGGAGGAGTTGGAGTAGGGCAAATGTTGATCAGAATATAGTGTATAAAAATACTTTTTTCAACAAAAATGTTTTTAAAGAAAATATTAGAAAAAATAAAATAGAGAAAACCACAATAGTTAGAATAGAAAAGAACAAAAGAGAGAGAGAGAGAAAACAAGAAAATGCCAGACCATCAGGACCACAAACCAAGCTGATGGAGAAAATTTTTATTCCGAGGTTTCTTCTCTGAATATCCAGTTGACAATCAAGATTAGCCATCACAAATCCACCTCTTGTCAACTTGATCGGCATACACATCACTGCTAAGCCACAATCTTTCATGGTCCATAAAATTACAGTCTATTAAAATATAAAACAGTATAACTTTAAAAGTCATAGTTTTTAAAATTCCATCTCTCAAAAGTTCAATGTATCTTGGCTTGTTGGAGGTATGTAGAGGGGGAGAGTAATGAAGAGATGTCTTGATGTCAGGGAGCATTTTGAGATCAGGTAGAAACCTCGTGCAAGGGAAACTACTATGAATCTACAAGAATGACCCAGCTAAGACTCCCAGCAATAGTAGAGAGGGTGCCTGAACTGTCCATCCTGTAATCAGATTAGTGACTACCCCAATTGTTATCAGAAAGCCTTCATCCAGTGACTGATGGAAACAGATGCAGAGATCCACAGCCAAGCCCTGGGCCAAACTCAGAGAATTCTGTGGAAGAGAGGGTGGAAGGATTGTATTAGCTAGGGGGTCATCACAGTGGAACTCATAGAAACAACTAACCTGGGTTCATAGGTGCTCAAAGACTCTGGACCAACAGGTAGGGCGGCTGCATGGGACTGATACAGGCCCTCTACATATATGTGACAGTTGTGTACATTGATCTACTTGTGGGACTCTTNGTGGTGGAAGCAGGGCTGTCCCTAATGCTTTGGCTGGTTTCCAAGAACCTACTCCTCATACTGGGTTGCCTGGCTCAGCCTTAATACAAGGGAGGAGCTTAGTCCTACATCAACTTTATATGCCCTACTTTGTTGACACTAATGGAAGGCCTGCCCCTTTCTGAACAGAAACAGAGGAAATGTGGATGGGGGGGTAGGGAGGGGGGAAATGAGAAGAGAAGAAGGAGGGGAAACTGTGGTCTGGATGTAAAATAAATGAATAAATTTAATTAATAATAAAAAATTCAATGTGTCTTAAAAGTAACTGAATGTTTCTTAACTGTGGGTACCTGAAAAATAAACAACCAAACAAATAAATAAACAAACACTTTCTTAATCCAAGAGAAGAAGAACATGGTCACAGCTACAGTTAAATAGAAACAAAACCAACACCTGTCGTATAAATAAAATCCTGTTCCTGATTTTTCTGGCATCTGAAATTCATGCATGATCATCTGGGCTTCAAATGTAAGAGACTAAGGAAATGTTGAAGGACACCCAAGACTCAAATTGTATGTAGAAGCGAAGAGCATTTATTAATACTCCAGCATGCATGAGGGGTGAACACCTTCCAAAAGTGGAGAGGATTCTGAGAGGAGTGCACAGGCTCCTTTTAAGCACAGCTAAGGGGAGTTTCAGGGACAGCTAGGTCATCTCATACATAATNGGTTAAGCATGCAGCAGTTACCTTAGTGTACTTTTAGTTGGCTGAGGTTTAGTCTTACTTATCATTGTTGGACATACTTACACAAGCTTGGGCAAGTCCCACATGATTCAGAAGGGGGCTGCAGGATTTGTCCTTGAGACATTGTGTAGCTGACTTAGGTCTTGTGTTTATTCTCCCTTGTCCCTGAATGTAAGGGTATTGTGGGTAAATGGCCCTTCTTAGAGAACTGAAACCTAAGTTCAGTTGTGACAGTGGGAGAGTTCAACACTTCACAAAGTGCTTGGGGAATTTCCCTTCTCCAGTTATTCCATCTGCAACATGCAGCATGTCTCCTAGGCTCAGACCACCTCTACTCTATACCTGAGCTGTCCTTGGCAGTTATCCCATGCTCCCGGAATCTCCAATATTCTGGGTCCTTTACCACAACTGAGGCTTCAGCTCTCCAATGACCCCTTACAACCTGTTCAGGGACTCTGATCCTGCTGCATGGTGCCATATCTCAGCTTCTTTCCTTTACTCCTTCAATCCCAATGTCACCACTCTCAATAGAGCTGCACCTTGACCAGTGGGTTCTCCTTATCGCTTAGCAGAATGAACCTAACCCTGCCACACAGTGCCAAGCTTGAGCTGCTCTCCATAAGCACCAAATACTTAATGAGAGACTCTTACACATTACCATGTTCAGCTGCCACCTTGAGATGCAACCTTGGATCCCTTTAGCCCAAAGCTTCTGTGTGATGATCTTGAAAAATACATCCCAGAAGATTTTGCTTCAATTATGCTGGTCTGTTATTAAATCTGGTCGACTTTTTTAAGCCAAGCTGACCAGAATCCACAAATTATTAAGATAAAATATCGCATAACTGCCCTGATATTGTCATTAAGGGACTCTCAAAGTTCATCCTCAAACTTCATATGTCAGGTCTCCATTGTCTAAATTTCTTTCAGCATTATCTTACAGTCTCCCACAACTGCTCTTTTAGCTCTGATCACTCAACGTTTTTTATAGTTCAAAGCTTCAAATTCCTCTACCTTCATCCCACCAAACCANGCAAGGGATATTGTTAGATCCATCAGAGAATCAATTTTTATTCTAGTTTGGTTTCTGCGCTGCTGTTGTAAAACACTAACTGAAAGCAACTAAGNCAGAGGGAAGGTTTATTTGTCCTACAGGCTACAGTCCCTCATTTATCAAAGCGTGGAATCAAGTAAGGAATGCAGAGGTAAGAATGAAGCAGAGTCCACAGAGGCNTGATTCCAGATAACATTCAAGTACCTTTCTTAGACAGCCCAGACCAACTTGCCCCAGAATGAAACTATCCTAAATGGGCTGGATCTGCCTATATCAAATATCAATCAAGAAAATGCCCCACAGACAAGCCACCAGCCAGTTCTGTGAAGGTAACTCCTCTATTGAGATTTTCTCTTCCCANGTGTGTCAAGTTGTCAAACATGGTTAGCTATCACACTTCTTTTTTCTGAAAAAGTGCTTATGGCAATTTTGGTGTATAACTGAATCAGGTGTCATTGGATAATCATGTGCTACATAGTTGTGACAAAATTAGCCTGCTGTAATAGTAAATCATATTATCAAAAGTAAATTTATGGTCACTGATTCTTGAAAAATTTCAAACTTTTTCTTTGTGAACTAAGGCAAAAAACTTCAGGGTGCTATTTGTAGCTAAAATCTTGAAATTCAGTAAATATAACAGCAGTAGATAACACACTGTATTTTAGTTAAAACATTTAAACTGTAATTTTAATGCATTATTTCTCTTGTGTTACTTCTGAAATTTGAACGCATTGTTTCTCCTGTTAGTCCCTGTATTACACTTAGGCAAAAAACCATAGGGAAAACGCCATCTTCTTTTCATGACTTAAAATAGTTTGAGTACTAACAATTTCTTTAAGTATAATTTTAAATAAATTAAAGAATATGAATTTCTAGCTATCTATTACATTAAGGTAAAAGTTGGCACATGGAATGAGGTTAACTAATTCAGTATTAACACAATTTATGAATTCTGTGTCAACACAACAGGAACACCAGTATATAACAAATGTTAAACTGATTTTTAAACAGTCAACAACAGGTTTCTTCTTTGAAAGGAGAGAAAAAGCAAACAGAAGCAGCCAGCATTCTTGTTTTGTTCTTGCTAATGTAGTCTGTCAATTTATTTCTCAAATTAAAATTGTTTATAAATTCATAAATAAAATATAGTAAAAATTTAAAACATTTGCCATATTTAGTTGGGGAAATAGCAATAGTAAGATTAAAAGTACTGGCTTCTTTTCTTTTTCTACAGTTTATCTGTTATAGCTTTTATATTAAAAATCATGTTTAAAATTTTCATTTTTCATGTTGTCACATATACACAGCAATGAAATCATCATCACACTGGACATGGTCAGCATCTGCCTACTCCCAAGGGGGAACTGCTGTCCTTTGAAATCTAAGTGTGCTTCTCCACTATTCTCCTGTCCCTTTTATGAGATTCACATCTAGATTATATTACTTTTCATAGAACTAAACAGGATGAGTTTGATTATCATTCTGAATTCTTTCTGTTAAAATACTTATTTTCAGTTTAATCCATACTGTATTGTTTATTAATGTCTTATTATGTTTTCTTCCTCAGTTGAATTTTGCTACCTGTCCTTAAATTAAAATCATATGAACAGCACCTCTGTGATTCCTCAGTGTTTCATTGCATTAAAAAAATCATGGTATACAACATGAAAATTATCGGTATTAGTATGGTAGTATCCTTTGAATTTTTGTATAAGGATATATTTAATATGTAGTGCTCACACCATGATAAATAAGTCTCTTTCCAAAACATCTATAATATATTGACAGTGAAACATTCAAAATTGTAGAATTTTTTGGATATTCAGCCTGTGTACTGGCTGGTTTTGTGTGTTAACTTGACAATAGTTAGAGTCATCAGAGAGGAAGGAGCATCAGTTGAGGAAATGCCTCTACCAGATCCAGCTCTGAGGTGTTTTCTCAATTAGTGATCAGTGTGAGAGAGCCCAGCCCATAGTGGATGGTGCCATCCCTGGATTGGTGATCCTGGGTTCAATAAGAAAATAGGCTGAGCAAGCTAGGGGAAGAAACTCCCATCCATGGCCTCTGCATCAACTCCTGCCTTTAAGATTCTGCCCTGTTTGAGTTTCTGTCCTGACTTCCTTCAATAATGAACACCAATATGGAAATGTAAGCCAAATAAACCCCTTTCACCATAACTGGCTTTTTGGTCATGGTGTTTCATGGCAGTGATAGAAACACAAACTAAGACAGCCTGTAACTGTTACCTNTAGTTACTCTGCTGTGCAAAATCATTCAAAACATTTTCTCCCCTCTGTTGACTATTACTTACTGGAATCCTTTCCCATCCTTTTTCCCTCTCTGTTCTTTCAAGATACTCCCATCTATCACAATCACACTTCTACTTTCAACCCNATGAGATTCCCTATTTTATATTCCACAGACAATTGAAAACACATAGCATTTATCTTTCTGTCTCCAGCTTATTTTACATTAATATATCAGCAGTGAGTAATTGTGAGACTCTAAANAAGATGACAAACCTAAGTACTTAATTGCATACCATTTTGTGATTATTTTAGTCCATAGAAAACTTCCAATCCTTGATATGTTTTATAGTATGCATGTTATATACCAATATGAAGAATAATGTTGAAAAGGTATTCACAAGGTGATAACTGGTAGAATAAGGCATTTCCTCAAGTTTCTTCCTTTAGCAATGGAGTGCTATGAGCATCACAGAGCATATGTTGTTCCTGATAAAGAAGTTGGATGTGAAAAAGTCACAAAGATAGGAAATAAATTCCAGACTGTGGAAAGTGATTAAAATAGGGGCATAGGGAAATGGCTCATTGATTGTTGCTCAAGCATGAAGACCTGAATTTGGATTCCTTGCACCTAGGTAAATGTTAAGTGTGGGAGTGAGTTTCTGAAACCCTGGGGCAAAAGAGGCAGAGGAAGAGAGGGCAGATGTAGAGCCTCTCTGGGCAGCCCTGTAGCCAGAAGTTTCTCTGGTCTTGCCCGGCCCCATAGTCAGGACAAATCTCTCCCACCCAAGTCCTACAGCCACTTGATCCCAAGTAAACACACAGAGGCTTAATATTATTTATAACTGCTCGGCCGTTAGCTCAGGTTTATTATTGACCAGCTCTTACACTTAAATTAACCCATAATTCTTACCTATGTTTAATCACGTGGCTTGGTANCTTTTTTCAGTTCTGCCTTGTCATCTTGCTTCTTCTGTGTCTGGTTGATAACTCCTGACTCTGCCCCTTCCTCTTCCCAGCATTCTTCTAGTCTGCTCACCTGGCCTATTCTTCCTACCTGACTACTGGCCAATCAGTGTTTTATTAACCAGTGTACAAGAGCATTATCCCACAGCATTTCCCCCTTTCTGTCTAATCAAAAAGGAAGGTTTTAACTTTAACACAGTAAAATTATATATAATAGAATAGTTATCAAGCAAGACTTACAGTTACAATATCTAGTCTATTTGTATTTTGCAAAATTAAAGAAAATATTCTATCATCTATCCTATATTTGTGAGTCTAAAGTTTCATATCTATCTTTTATCATAACCAAGAAAAATTATTTTAACTATTTAATCTTCAATTACATCAAAAACCCCAAAAGGATATAATATTACCTAAGTAAAAAGGAAATGCATTGTAAGCAACTTCCAAAACTATAGAATGACAGAGACAGCTGGCTGCCAGGATAGTCACCCAAAGTTCCTCTGCAACATTGGGACATCCACCTTCAGCCTATAGGCCTAGAGTTTCTCAGTTGCTTCTCCCTGTATCCTGCAGAATGTCTGGTAGTGTCCTCTGAGAAGCAGGAACCTGAAGGAACATCTTGCTTTGTTTTGGCAAAATTTAGTGGTCATTTTTCATTTTTCCCGTATGTCCAGTTGATACAACATTTTGTCAAGCAGTCCAGACAAGAACAGTTTCTTGCCCAAATGGCTAACTTTTGCCATAAGGAAAGCAAACTCCATATGAAGTTTATTTGATGTCCATCCTCTTCTCTGAAGTAGATTGATGCTGCCAGAAGCAGACAAGTCTCAATGTTCTTAAAGTCAAAGAAAAATCAAAGTTCTTAAAACATTCAAATGCCATATTCTGTAGGTCTTTGAAGTGTTTGAAGATTACCTACCTAATTGAAATATATTTATGTATAATTAGAAAACTTAAATAACGTGACTATAAGTTTGATTATCGTGGATGACTAATTATTAATCTGTATTTCTTAAATATATACATTACAATTTCAAATGAGCTGCACAAACATAATACCTTAAACAAGAGTAGAAATATACATACAGTATAACAAAATGAACATTAAATTTGTATCAATAAACTAAAATCTTTACCAATGTAAAAATTTTAAACAAGTTGTTGCTCTTTAAAAGTAGATTCAATAATCTACCCTTTATCCTATCATGTCTATACTATCTCCTTTTCTTTTTTAGAAAGAGATTNCATTTATAATCAATCCCTTTTAAATAAAAATAAACATTTATAAACAATATTTTGGGAATTTTGGCATAGCTTCTCATACTACTTCTTGCTGGTTGAGGGCACTGGCAATCTTATGGGGATCCTGAGAAGATTAAGAATTATGGTCAAGTCTTGATTGGAGTAGTCTGTGAGGCTGCATTGTCTCAGCCAGTTGCTTTGAAGCTGTTTTGGATGTTGGATCATCTGGGCCATGGCTGTTATTGGAGACCTTTCAGGGAGTCTTGGTTGATCAAACCTTATTAGCTTGGAAATAATCCACAGGTTCTCATCTGCTGTGGAAACAAAAGTAGAACCTCTTTTCCAAAGCAGTGTATTTTTAGACATAAATTTTGAAGTTAAGATACCTTTAAATTGATTTATCTCAGCAGCCTTTACAATCAAATGTCTTTCTGCAGTTAAAAATCCCAAAGACAGTATAGTATAGAATGCTGTGGGATAATGCTCTTGTACACTGGTTTAATAAAATTCTCATTGGCCAGTAGACAGGCAGGAAGTATAGGCCAGGTGAGCAGACTCTGTGTTTACTTGGGATCAAGCAGCTGCAGGACGTGGGTAGGAGATATTTGTCCGCAGGGCCAGGCAGGACCAGAGAAACCTCTGGCTAAAAATTGCACCCAATGTGGGAAGCCACTTATTACTATCAATCCTTGGGAGTCTATTAAATGAATAACAGAATTTATTAAGATATAAATTGATGAAATACACTCATGATTACGAACAGAGCAGACAACAGAAGTTGTCCTCTGAGCTGACCAGTAGCAAATTCACCTCTCAGGAAGGAGCAGGGAGAGAAAGCATGTGACCCTTCTCCAACTCCTATAAGAGGTCACATACAATGGCCAGAAGCATGGTTTCCTTTGGGTCATATAGCCCAAGGTCATGGGCAAAGCAAATACCACTATACAGCCAAGTCTAGCTGAGATAGTTAACTCTATTTTCAGTGAGAGACCCTGCTTCAAAACATAGTGTGGAGAGTGATAGAGACAGACATTGATGTTGCCTTCAGGCCTATATACACTCACTCACACACACACACACACACACACATACACGCACATGCACATGCACATGCATGTGCACATACAGACACATGTACACTCAAAATGAATAAAGCAGAAGAAAGCGAATTCTATAGGACTATGTACTAGTTCCTTCCCATTTGCATTAGCAAAGGACACTTCTCATTTTCCCATGTGTATGCACACATTCACCAATATAGTAACGTACACTACTCAGAAGTAAGCTGAAGATGTAGAAACTTCCATTTATCTATATATGTATATGTAGATTTACATTCATTGTGAGTGTCTTAGGTATATAGAAAATAGCATGATTTTTATGACTTTTTATGCATCCCTGATGTTATTTAACCTTTCATTCTTCTATATTAATCTTCCTCTCATACCTACTTAACCTCCCCATTGTCCCAGCTATATGTTCAGATCACTCATACCTTGTTGTTCCCTCTACTTTGCCCCTCCCTTGATTTTCCACTTTTACTTTACTTGTTCCTGAAAGCACTCCAAGTTATATAGTTATATTTGAAGATTTGAAATGAGGAACCTCAAGTGAGAGAGAATATGTTGCATTTGTCTTTCTAAGTCTGGGTTACTTCACTCAATATGTTATATTCTAGTTCTATCCATTTACCTGCGAAGTTCATGATTTCATTTTTTTCTTACCATTGAATAGTATTCAATAGTACATGTGCACATTTTCATTATTTATTTGTCAGTTGAAAGACATCTATAATATTTCAATTTCCTAGCTATTGTGAATAAAGTAACAATGAACATGGCTGAGAAAGTAGCTATGCTTAGCACTTTGAATCCTTTGGCACATGCTGAGGATGGCAATAACTGGATCATATGGTAGATTTATTTTGAACTTTTTGAGGTTTCTATACAGTGATTTCAAGAATGGCTACACCAGTTTGCAAATCCATCAGCATTAAATGCAGGTTTGCTTTTCCTTACATCCTCTGTAGCATTTCTTGTCAGTTATATTGTTAATCTTAGCCATTCTGACTTTTGTAAGAGGAAATCTTAAAGGCATTTTAATGTGTATTTTCTTAATTTGGGGGACAGCAAGACTTTCTGAGACATTTATTGGACATTTTATTTCTTCTTTTGAGAACTCTCTGTTCAGCTCTTAAGTTCATATTTTAAAATGTATNATTTTGTGTATATGTGTACATGTGTATATGTATCTCTTTAATCTGAAGTTACCCATTTCTGTACCATCAATGTTGTTGAAAAGTGATATGATTTAAATATATAGAAGACAAAGCCATCATCAATTATTTCCCTGTTTTCATAGTAATGTTTCATATTCTCTTGAAAATATGTTTATAGACNTTATAAAAATTAAGGATTAAGTTACATTGAGTATTTTTATGACTTACTGATCAAGTAGATAGGAATAATCATTATATATATATTTCTAACATCAAATAAAATGCTAAATGTGCATCTAACTTTTATTTAATAGAATTATCTTTTTAATATGTCCAACAGTTAAATTTTACTTTTATCAAGAGAGAAATTTCATTTGTTCCATCTGTTTGCTAATATTACCTAACAAAATTAGAATTACCCCTTGCTTATACAATTATCATATGATGTTTCTCTATGGAACAGAAATCCATTCTTAGAGTCTTTGGGGGAAAAGTGGCAATTTTACTCTGTGGTAAAGCAGCCACACAAACTGTCTGTGATTTTCATGTTCAAGTAAAATTGTTCTTAAAAAAAAAGAGGAAGAAGAAACAAATTTTGTTTCAAATTGCATTACTGCCTGTATTAGGGTATGGTTGGCTGCTCAGCTATGTGAGCCTTCTGTGCAATGCCAGAGGAAACAATCATAGATATGGGATTTTCAAGATTTATAAAGGTAACTCAATTGCTTGGGAGGCATGTTCCTGTGAGGGTGTCCAAAGCTTTCAGGGAGGAAATTAACATTTAAACTCATTTAAAATTTAACATTTTACATTTTGGGATTAACATTTAAAAATCACAATGTTAATTCTTCAAAATAAACCAAAACACTTTGTTGAGTATTTTGATATTCTTTACTCTAAGAAGGGAACTGCAGAGACTTTCAAATAGACATAAGATAAGAAATTAAAAGACAGAAATTACTTGAGTGAGCATAAATCAGCATCTAAACACGTCTGTATCTGTAGGACCTCATTTTTGAGGCTTTACCTCTTTCTGTATAATTTAGAATTCAAGATTCTTAATAAGCTGTTAATGAAAGTGTATCCATAATTTTATCACCATGCTCGGGAAAGCTACCTCTGTTTTTCTTTGTCCTTTTGGGAAAATAAGATTACAAATGAGTGTGCAATGAACCTGTCAGATTTACTTTGATGAAAATCACATATAGAAAATATGTTCTATTACTTGGGAATATGTGTTTTAGATTGAATTGGAGTATAATGCAAAGTTGTTTCAAAAACTATACACATTTTACATAAGCCATTTGGAGTCACAAACCGTATACTGATACTTTAAATCCCTGGACTCCTAATTATGACTTTTTTTCAGAGACAGAGCTTTGAAAGCAAAATCATATTTGCTCTAAAAATATCCATTCTATTTCCAAATATATCTTTCTACAGAATAAATTTTCTAAATCTCTTGTGCATTTTATACAACAAAATATGATGTTTGATCCAAAACAATTGTTCAACATTTGTTGGCAGCCGTTGGGGTTTCCTAGCTTGTGTTCTCATTTTATTATAAGGCTCCTTCTGATAATTTTAGTAAGCTATATCCTATATTAAAAACATTTTGAGAAGGGCTGTTAGAGATAGCTCATCACTTAAAAGCACCTGCTGTTTTTCCAGAAGACTCAGCTTAGAAACCTTGTACACACACTGTAGCTCACAACTACCTGTAACTCCAATTT
>LZPO01046049.1:0-17473 GCA_001675575.1 Neotoma lepida | reverse complement strand
AGAACACTCTCCTCACTGCTAGGCTAACAGTGAGGGTCTGAGAACACTCTCCTCACTGCTAGGCTAACAGTGAGGGTCTGAGAACACTCTCCTCATTGTAAAGGCCTGGTTTAGAAGGAGTGTGTGCGTTCTTTCTTTTCTTTCTTTTTTCCCCCCATAAATGTGAAATAAACTTAGAAGCTAAAACACAGATGAGGGCCTTAAAAATTCCTCTCCTAGCACTATGTATTTCTTTTTAAATGTGAGATGCCTTCCATTTTACAAGACTGGAATTCTCATTTTAGGCTTGGCATCCTAACAAATGATTAATTCAGCCTCGTCTTTAGGAGGGCTGGCCACATTTGCTGGTCAAACGATTTAGTCCTATTTTAAATGCACTCCAAGGAAAATATTTTTTAAATAAAAATAAAAACCCATGATCCTCTGAAACTGTTCACCTTGCAATTTTGAGATGATCCAATTTTCCTCAAATCTTGATGGGAATTTGAATTTCTACACCTAGAACCATGATAAAAGTTAAGATTTGAAGGGGGTACAGATAGGGAATCTATTTTCTCAGGATTAAAAAATTACATTTCTACCCCAAAAGTGCTGCCCCCAGGTTGTCTGGACTTTTCCAATTCTCTGGCAAACACGGCACCTCTGGCCTGTGCATTGTTAACTCCACTGAAATGTTCAACAGCAAATAGTAACCAAAGCTGCATTGGAACAGGGACTGTGTTAAAAAAAAAATCTGTTGGTTCAAAGATGTAAATTTTTTTTTTCTTTAAAGCATGACTTGTCTATTTATAGCTGCTTCTGCCAAAACAAATATAGACAAGCTCTAAGAGGCAGAGAAGAGAGCCAGCATGTTATTTTAACAGGGAATGAAGAGGGAGAAAGAAGACAAGAAAGGAGGGGCTTCCCACTAACCCACTGCACCCTCAGTTTACACTGTGGCTGGACTCAGTTTAAATGAGACGCTTCCAAACTGATGAAGTCAGGGCTTAAAAACAAAGCAAGGCAGGAAAAAACCACAGAAAGATAAAGATTAAGTGCGGCTGTGTCTTTCAGCAGATGGTGACAATGCTGTGGCAACATGTTGGTTTTTTTNCCTTTAGTTGAAGAACACAAACATCCGCAATCAATCTCCCCTGATTAACTAATTATATTACCCTTCCTTTTATCACTTGGGTTGGCCGTTTATCTGTAAACACAGAGGCTAATCAGTATGCTCTCATTTTTCTCAGAAGCACATTCCGGTTCACACTCGGTTGTGAGCTTTCTTTTCAGGCTGTAAACTGAATTCTACATCACTGTCCACCTTTAAGCACCCCCGCTTTTTCATTATTTATTTATTTATTTTTAAACAAAAGCAATTGGTTTCCAACAGTCTGGATAATAAGTCTTTTTGACCTCCCTTCTTCTTTGACCTAGAAGGTCATCCCTGTGCTCGGGCACAGAGCTGACTTAAGAAATACCTCCAAGTCGTACATTTCATCTCCTGCCCACTCAAAATAGAGCTTCCTTTAAATGTGTCTGTACGGGGTCCCTGAAGGCCAAAGAGGCTTCCCTGTAGTGGGCAATGGAGGGACAGAAGCCTCTGCCTTTATTAATGAATGCAGGCCATTATGAGTCTGGCTGGCTCCTTCTCTGTTCCCAGAAGCATATACTGTACGTGACTTAAAATGCTAGAATATTGACACAAAGCGAGCTGGGCACCTCTAAGGAAAATTACTCCTTGGATATAATGTAGGCTCGTAACAGCTATTAGAGTACAAAATCAAACCCTCTGGGATCAGACTGACATATACCGCATTCTACCTAGTCCTCCAACATTAGAAGAATTTCTTTCTGAAGGCATTCCAAGGATAGCATTAAACTGACTTTTGTAGCAATCTGCAACAGCTTTTTGGCTTAGAGCTTTTAGTACTAAATCTCTGGTTCTAATCAATATAAGTACTATATCTTCTACATTAATCAATACATTTGGTTCAATACATGTTCTATTAAATTATACTTTCTAATCAAGAGTTTTACATTTTTACTCTCTTTCTTTTTCATTCCCAACTTCTTCTCTGCTAGTAAAATAGTTTTGAAAGTGAATACAGGGAGTGATGACAGGATGGTGGTCTATTGACCCTGGATGANGTTGGAAAAAAAAATAGTCACAAAGGCAAAGGGTGGCCCTCAAGCATTTTAATAAGGTCAACAGGAGAGGAATGTTAATAAAGAAATGCTTTCAGAGAAGTTCTCACACCTTCAAATCTGAATGAAGAGAATCCCCATAGCCCTGGGACAAGCAACAAGAACGTTCTAAGAGTTGCTTCAAAGACCTGAACCAACCAACATTCCATCCACACCCATTTGCAAAGCAGTCACTATTTCCTGTCAGGAGAAACTTTGCACAATTGTGTTTTCATAGACCCTATCTGGAAAACATCAGGAACATGTTTGTGGACATGTACATTTTTATGAGATATGTTCGATAATGTTCTTTTATGCAGTGTCTTATTTTCCATTAGTGATTTGGTGACCAAAACAGAAAGTAAAAATGACAACCAATCTACATATATAGTAGACTTCTTATGCCCAGGAAAAGTTGACCCATGATTTTTACATTTGAAGAATTTACTACAACTCTTCTACTGTAACACAGAGGTGGCATTTCTGAACCCACCTATCATGATCTGTGTGTGCTCCCTCTTTAATGCCACAGAGTTTGCATTTCTGATCATGTTTGCACTCACGGAATTTCCCTCTTCATTTTTTTCATAGGGTACTGTCATCACCATGAACTTGCAGAGACACTGACGCATTTTCTTTTGACATTTAACAGTTCACATGGGCTTCAAGTGACATCTCAGAGAACTTTTTGGGTGACACTAAGTTATATATTAAAATAAAAGTGAAACAGCATCACCAGAAAAATACATGCTATGACAGACAGAAAAGGAGAGTCACACTAGAGTTTGTTTCCCCCACAAGGAGAGAATTATTTTATAAACTTTAGACTTTAGGCAAGCTTTTCAAACAATTCTGGCATTAAAGTTTCTATTGTAGTTTTCATATTCATAGGAAAAGAGCATTCTGTTAAAACCCACTGGAGGACACCATGCTGGTCCTTCTTCGTTAGTGTTAATGAATCCAGAAAGCATGAGTTGTGCTGATCTATTGTATGCACGAAATGGTGAGTTCATGAGCTGACACCCAAAAGTGTGACCCAGAAGCTGGAGGAAAATGTTGGAGGTGATGCAGTGTACTCCTTCTGACTGTTGTGGAAAACAGATGCCATTCCTGCACTGGATTTCAAAGAAGAGCATGCAGATGCAGAGGGTTCCATGAGACCAACACAGGTTTGCCTTACTACAGGTTCCCCAAGCCTCAGCTTTGCTGACACTAGGGGACAGACAGTTGGTTTTCCTGGGCACTATAGGAGGTGTATTGGTCTCTACCTTAACATGTGTCCTGAGACATTACCACATATCCTCTGGTGAGACACTCTTAGATGGGAACCGCTGTCTTAGGCATTTGGAAAACATTTGTGTATGAATAAATGAAGGGTTGGATATAAGGAAGATCTAGTATTGAATTAATTTTAAGTTTCAACAAGAAAGAACTGGTCCATAGGCAAAGGAGAAATGTAGGTCTACGGTGTGTCACATACCATGAGGGAATGCTGTCATCNCTATAAAGTTCATGCTTGAGAACCACATAATCAAGTTACAAAAACAAAATCACAAGAAAGTTCCATAATGTTTTACATTTATGATCTTATATTGGTCTGTATGCATAGCTCACCTTTTCTGGTGTGACCCACAGGCCACAGCTGGACATACCTTGCTGCAATGTTGAGCAGCTGCCACTAGGAACCCTTGCTGTTCTTTGCACGGAGAGGCTAATGAGTTATGATCGATTTGGGGGTTTTGATTCGTCTCTGTATTGGAAGTAGACTGAGCTTGCCACTCTGTGCTAGAGTGTGCTACTCAGTCTGTGAGATAAAATAATCTGTGTCCTACAAAGAGACACATAGATACTACACAGGACTGTACCGCATGGCTTTTAAAAACAGTATCACAAGATGAATGTGGGCAATTGTCCAGAAATTTCTGCAAAGGGTCCTTTGTGATATATTATAAGTGGCATTTTTTGTGAGTGGAACCAAATCTCTCCAGAAATGTTCAATCACTTATCTATTTACTCTCCATTCAAGCAGCAAGGATGGTCCACCTCAGGTCAAGGAAACAATAGTGTTCAGGGATGTTCACATTGTAACAGTGTCCAACTCAGGAATTATTTAGGGTGTGGAAATAAATGTCTACTTGGAAAGAACCCCAGAGGCACCACCACCAACTTGCTGGCCTATGTTTACTGGCAGAATTATTGTATCTGGATATAATATAGTATATAAACAAAAGTGTAGTTTCCCAATTGAGAAGGACTGAAGAGACAGTGTCCGGTGGACATCTCTGAAGAGATGAAGGATGTTCCTGGCCATAGTCCATACCATCTACCAGGAGAGACANGGTTCAAATGGAACAGAGCACAGACCCTCTGCCTTCTGTGAGGGGCTGTAAGCCAACTTAGAGAATCCACACATGCCTAGAGCTGGAGGAGGTAAGGAGGTCAGCAACCCAGGCAAAACTGAGTGCCAGAAGACAGACCTCATAGACATCACAGGATCTGGTGGGCCTAAGATCTATCAGGTCATGCAAACAGGTGAGGCATCAATTTGGAAAGGGCTATGTTCAACACTTTACAATTTTTTATCGTTTTCAGAAAGGGTCTCATGTAACTCAGGCTGGCCTCAAATTGACTATGGAGTTGAGGATGACAAACTGATCTTCCTACCTCTGCTTCCAAGTTCTGGGATTACTGCAGGAGCTCTTATTTTGCTCTTTCTTTAAAACAAACAAACAAAAACAAAAAAATAAACAAACAAACAGCAATTTTAACCAATCTGGAAAATTTCACAGTGGTTTATAATGTAGCAAGAATACTCAGCTAATTACCTGGGCCTTAGTTTAATGTGAGTCTTCAGAAGCAAAGACTAATTATTTAAGTAATGCAACTTCTAAGTTGGAACATATAATAATTCCCAGTATTTTGACAATTAAACAATATAAAGAAATAAAACAAGCCACTTCAAAAGGCCAAATTATATTGCTGGGCTACAACTGAGCAATGTTAATATGGTAACAATTCCTTTTTTCAGGAAGACTTTAAAAAGAATAGCAAAATTTCAGTTTTAAGCATATTTCTAACTGTTTTGCACACTGGAAAGACTTGGAAATTCTCCTCTTTGGAGGGCTGAAGATATTGATGTCTTGGGGGTACATGCATGCCTTCCAAGTGTCAGTTCCCAAGTTCGATACCCAAAACCCTGCAGAAGCCAGCTGTGCTAATGCACATCTGTCTCCCCAGTGCCGTCTCAAATGAACAAGGCAGAGGGCAAGAACCAATACCCTAGGTTACCCTCTGACCCCCAAATATGCACTGTGGCATGTAAGTACCTTTCTGTCTGTCTCTGTCTCTCTGTCTCTGTAACACAACACAATAAAAAAAAATTAAAAAAAAAAAAAGAAAAGAAAGAAAGAAATTTTCCCCTATGGAACTCACAACAGTCTGCATTGAGATTCACAGAAAGTTCCAGATNGGAAGAATAGGCTAAATGAAGTAAAGTGGCCACTGGGAAATATGTTAAAAGTATAAAGTTGATTTTTCTTTTTTACAATCAATCAACAAATTGAGCGACCTGTTTAACTCGAGGAGCCAACAGTAAACTGCATACTGTACAAAGCAGAAAGGAGAGGGACCAGTTATGACGATTCTACCCCAGGCCCAGAACTACAGTCTCAGCGTACTGGGGGACAGAAGGCTTTGATAGGCAATCCTGTCTCATATGATATTCAGGGATTAAGTCAGCTCTTGCCAGACAGATGTGTCCAGGCGCCAGTTGTTGCCAGGCCTTAGTTTTTTCACTGTAATGTTTAATTTATCACACTGGTGCTTTATAAACTAGAACATCTGTAAACAAGCTTAAGAATGACCTCCTTCCAATCCTACATCCGTGAACAGTGCCCCCTTCTTCGTGCTTTAATTTTAATACCTTAAAGATAAATAACTCTGTGCAAGGAAGAGGGGATAGGGAGGGCTTGTCTGAAGTTACTGTGTTAATCTTGGGCGAATACAAATTTCCTTTCTGCCAGGCTCTGGGGTGCACACCACTGGTTCTCCATGCTGAAGCTATATTCAAGCATCTCTTTCCCAGACAAACACAACTAAACAAACTTCTGCTAAACATTAACAGGCTTGTGTAGTAATTAGCAACAAATAATGGGTGCTTAGACCGATACTGCTAGAAACTCTCTTATAAGCACTACAGATAGGTGGTTCCCTCCCCCTCTTCGATTTGAACCCTGGAAGGATTGTTTTTTAATTTTAATTTTTTTAAGAGGACTTAGTGAAATAAATCCTAGTTACTCTCCTTGGCTCAAGAGCTTTTGTTTGCTTGTTTTTGTTTTATATTTTTGTTTTTGGTGTTTTGAGACAGGGTTTCTCTGTGTAACTGCTCTGGCTGTCCTGGAACTCACTCTGTAGACCAGGNTGGCCTTGAACTCATGGAGATCCACCTGCATCTGCCTCCCAAGTGCTAGGATTAAAGGCGTGCGCCACCACTGCAGACCTGGCTCAACATCTTACAATCAAGTTGGGCTGGCCTGAAGTCAGCTGCAATGTTCCTCCTGCGGTTTGTAGCACTTCTGTGTGAGGGATCCACTGCGATTTAGTTGGGAACTGAAGAGTGTGGGAGGCAGGCATTGATTTAAAAACTGACTGGCAGCCTTAGGATTTCAACTCTGGTCCCTCAGACTCAAAAGGTCATCTGATTAGAATGGGAAAGGCACTCAGCACTTGTGATTTATATTCAAAGGGCAACCTTTGTGAGGAGAAGGAGCCGAGCCTCTTTCTGCCTTTCAACTTGATAGGACAGGGATCCCTCTCAACTGAATTCCAATAATTATAAAAATGGAATGCACTGAACTTGGAGGAAGCCCCCCTCCCGTGTGTGTGTGTGTGTGTGTGTGTGTGTGTGTGTGTGTGTGTGCGTGCGTGCAAAAGCCAGAAGGGACATCAGGTGCTCTGCTTTTGAACTCTCTGCCCTATTCCTTTGAGACAGTCTCTTACTGACCCAAGAGCACCCCATTCTTTTCAGCCAGGCTGTCAGGCCCACAAACCCAGGTGATCCTCCAATCTCCCCATCCCACACTGAGGTTACAGGTGCACAGGCGTGTACCCAACTTTTACATGGGTGTGGAGGATCTGAACTCAGGTCATCAGGCTTACACAGCAAGTGCTCTTACCAGGAAGGCATCTCCCCAGCCATATTTGTTTTTAATGATCACACTGTCACATTCTCCAGGCATGAGTCAAACATACTATAATTCATTAAAGATAACAGAAAACCTGTTGCCTATCAACTGAATAATTGTCTGCTAGGCCAGAATTTAGCATATTGACTGATATCATTAAGCAGTGTTGAACATGAGCCACACCCCGGGGTTAGGTGTGCCTGTGCATATTTCCACGCCTTAGTAAGCATTTGCTGTGTAGAGAACTGAGTTATATTCATACATGGGCTCCACAGCTGAAAGCCTCACTGCCTCTTTAGATCTCTCTGCCCCTCTGGAACATTCTGAGATGCCGGGATATAACTTGAGGAAGCCCTCAAGGAGGCTTTGTTTGAGATTGTTAGAAAATTCCTTGAAGGTACAAACATGTCATTGCCCCAGTACAATACTTGGCAGTCTTCCACTTTAAATAAAAATTCCTGGTTAGGAAGGTCTGCTTATGTNCCCCTTGCTTGCCTGCCTTTCTTCTCCCTTTTCTGTATATTTTAATATGCTGCAGACAGCTTCAGGACCCCTCTGGAAGGCTCCCTCTTTGTGTTCCCTGGATTCATTTTTGTTCATTGGCAGCTCACACAGGAACCAAGAAAAGAAGTCAGGTGTGTCGGGAGCCCATGTGAGGGTCAGAGGGCAGCTTGGTGGAGTTGCTTCTCACTTTCCATCATATGGATTCCCCACAGATGGAACTCCTCTGGTCATCAGGCTTGGCGTCAAGCACCCTTACCCACTGAGCTAGCTGGCCAGCACTGTCTTTCTTATTCTCTATGGAAGCCTGTTATGTTATGCTCATATTCTCTCTCTTGCACACCGTTTTCTTCTAGAGTATTTCAGGTCTTAAAATGACAGAGGTATTCCCCACACCTCCCTCCACCAAGGAGACCTGTGTCTGCTTAAGAACTCCACACGTGAGATTCCCACTGTCTTCCCACTTTTGGGCCACCTTCTCTGCTTTGCTTCTTGGTCTCTTTGCGACAGTTTCCTCACCCCTCCAAATACTCCAAGCTACCAGAGAGACAGCCCTTTAATCCCCCCACACAGAGGTGTGCTGTAACTATGGTGAGAGCAATCTATAACCCTCACATCCTTATACAATTTGCTCCTCCAAGTTAATTTGAATTCATTACAATAAAGCGATATAATTAAAAAAAGCACTCTTTAATGTGAAGTATTTAACATGATCCTGGAAGAATGACAGTCTCGACTATCAGAGGGCCAGGCAGCAGGCATGGTGCACACTCACGCAAATCCAAAGGTGAGCCGTAAACAAGTACACAGAGCCGTACCGCCATGCATAAAGGGCCAGGCAACGGGAGGCCTCGCTCTAATCAGTCCTCAAAGGAGCCTGCCACACAGAAGTGGCACTTATTCTAATTTAAAGCCCTCGTGCTTGCTTCAGTGTTGCAAAATTTATAAAAGAATAACTTCATTAAACCGCCTGGTACTTCAAACACAAATGCAAACCAGCCACAGCACAGAAGGCGCTGGACAAGAGGAGAGACAGGCCCAGGGACTGAGATAGAGTCTGTGTTGGGGTGCTTCTCTTCTTGACACCGTGGCTCCCCGTGCAACCTTCCTTCACCAAGGATTGGGCTGCATGGCTTTTTACGCCTGTCAGGAGGCCTGTTGTTCTTGCAAGCCTGCCTAATAACAGTGAAAATCACTCAAAGCGGTTGGGCAAGCTGTGTCACATGCAGAACTACATCTGCAATCCATGAATGAACACTGTTCAATGTTCCTTTCCTGGCCTGAGAGATTGATTCTCTACACTCCACTATTACAGCTCACATTTACTTGGGTATATATTTCAGACTTGCTTAAATTGTAGCAAAGCTAATGTTAAAAAAGACTTCCCCTTAACCTTGGCACCAAAGGCGGGGAAAAAAAAGCAATAATAGGGGTTAAGGGTAACAAACTTCTGCATCCATGCATGGTGCTGGAAGAAAAAGGTACTAGCATCCTAAACCGAACACCCTTAGGAAAGCTTCTTTTCTCGCCGAATCTCTAGGAAACAGAACAGTAAAATAACTTCAGGCTAGATTCCAGAGCTACAAGGCTGCCTGTGTTATAGCACACATCATCTTGTGCCGAACTGTCAGCAGACTTCGCAACATCACATACATATATTTGAAATGCAATGCAAAGGCAAATCTCGCAGCTTGTACGGAAACAGCCACCCTTTGAGACTGTGGGAGGAGCACACAAGTTGGACTACAGTCCTGTCCTGAGAGAGCCCACTAATGAATGGCACTTCTCTTTTCCCATTCAGTGTTCTTATTAAACTGGTGCTAAATTTTGCTTCAAAGAGGATAGAGTAAGCATTCACAACGGCCCCAAAATGACAGTCTACGGATGGATAAGAGGAACTGGCCTTAGGGGAAACACAACTATACTTCTGCAAGGATCATTAAAGAAAAACAAAACCAAACCCCAAACAAAGACCAGCTCACTGTCTTTCAGACCTTGGCCAAAAGGGAGACTTATTGTAGGGTACCCACATCAGGTTGGCTGTACGATAGACGGATGTGAAAACTTAGCACTATCATACCCACATACAGGAGCTGTGAGTCATGCTACCCCTGGAGAAGCAAATGCTGAAACATATTCTCANGTTTCTTTACATCCAAATCACATAATCTATCGAGGTATGTGGGCATTCTTTTTGTCCTCTCCACAGATGAACTAGGGCTGATCAGATGGAGTGAGTGAGCTAATTCAATTACAGACAGCCTTTATTATATAATAAAATATGGGTTATTGATCTTGGGGAGCCATTGATGCGTGATGAGGCAAATTCAGGGCCTGAAACCTTGAAGATTTCAATTCACAGCTGTTTTTATTCATGTTTTGAAAGTACTAGAAACTGTTTTCACTTGTGGAAAACCATCAAAATGAAACACTGCTAACTAATTAAGCCCAGTGTTCCAAACAGAGAATGAATTCAAGGTTAAGCAGAGGGCTGAGCTGGAAGCCTGGAAGATTCCCTAGATGGATGTAATCCCTTGCTGTACCTTGCAGTAGAGGCTGGGGAGACAGCTAAGTGAGTCCACACTGTGTACACAGCGAAGACTTACTTAGAAAACAGGATTCACTTAGTAGGCTCCTTGCTACACTGTGGTGATATCTTCCAGTGGGATATTGAAAACAGAATGGATGGCTTTCCATTCGGGTTAGCACAGGTGAGGATGGCAGGCTCACAAGGCAGTCCTGGTTTGTCCTAACAAAGTCCTCTGTCTCTGATCTTTGAGGGAAAAATGCAAAGGATCAACCCCAGATCTGTGAGCTGTAAGTAAGAGGGTCACTTGGACAGGTGGTGTCACAGCCAACTCTAAAAAGGGAAAAAAAGAGGGAGAGCTAGGTGCTATCTGTCCATGTCCCTTGGTCCCTTGTAAATCTGCCCCAAAATAAGACATCGGAGCTGACTGTGGTTCCTGTTGTGCTACTCAGTTTGGCCCCACCGTTTCCCAAACCTTCTAAACTTCTTGCTGCTCTTCCTTCTGACGGGAGTTCTGCTCCCCTTTGTGGGCCACATCCATTCCAGCTCCCTGGGAGCAGCACTAACACAAACACGCTCTCCCTCCCTGTGGTTTCTCTAAAGAGTGGAGCCGGGCTCTGTGCTGTGGTAGGCACCCCTCCAGCACATAGACAGGTGAACATACATGTGGTATGTTTTTGAAATGACTCCTGTGAAAGGGAGGGAGGAGGGATGTGCAGCGATGCTCGTGCAAAGTTGCAGACTGTTCGTTCGGCTGCAGTCCAGAAAATGAATCCAATTTTTCATTCTGTCATTATAAATATTTCATTGCAAATGGTACTGATTTTCTACAACTGTGGTTAAGCAAAGGGCCTCTGTGTGAATATTTAAGGAAAAAAAAAACCCTAGGAGGAGGAAGACAACGAAGAAGAGGGAAAAGGGGAATGAAAGGTTAGCAACCAATTAATTTCTTACTTTAAATGTAAAAGGATGCAGGGAGAAATTCAACAGTGATGTAGTGTGTGACTCAAAGAAGAAGAAAAAAACATTTACTCTGCTCTTCTTCTGACAGTTTCTCATAAAATATCTGCAGTCCATCTATCTTTTAGTACTCCAGGCTCCTCTGGAGAGCAGAAAATGGTGGTTTAAAGCTCACTTCAGTGCCAGTCTGCGGGAGATTGCTTTCCACAGGACCCCCGCTGATGGAGGCCTAGGGGAAGAGGCCCAGGAGTTATTCAATCAGTCCGAGACTCTGGGGCGGCTGGGGGTCCTTTGAGGGCTGATTATAAAGCTGCCCTCCTGTTGCCTGCCTCGGAACAGAACGAAATGAGCAGCCTCTCGCTGAGAAGATTCTGCAAGAAGGAATTTCACCTGTCATGGAGTTTGTCAGAATTTCAGGATTTATCCTGGTGCAAAATTAATAAAATACCAACCAGGAATTCAGGCTGACTGCTCGCCTGTGTCATCTCAAAGTGATCTTTCACCCAAGAAAACCTAGCTGGTGAGCCCAGCCACTCCTGCCCTACTTTTTCCTTGGGAGGGTGAAGGAGGTGATGTGACAGACACCACCCTGGCAGCAGACAGGGATGGCCAGCCAATTACACGCAAGGTGGCCCTCGGGTGCTACTGTCTTCAGGGATGACCTCTGACCTTGCCTTGACCCTTCCAAAGCCTCGGAAATTAACTGGAGTCTGAGCTTCCTAAAACCATTCTGGAGTCTATAACACAGTAGGTCCTCTATGGTTTCCAACCTGTTAAATCACATGCTNGTTTTCCAGACCCTTTAAGGGGGAGTGTAACAGTAAATCATGTGACGGCACAGGATCAGGAAACATTACAGATTAATCTGGGATCACCCAGCAACAAGCAGATCTAGGTTTAGATGTCTGCACACGCACTCCTTCCTCTCCTGTCTCATTACTTCTGGGCTTCCAGGAGACAGTAAGAAGAGCAGGGACATGCGCAAGCATGGCCTTCAGGCTGAAGGCTCAGGACTTCTCTGCTCTGACCACTTCAGAACCTAGCTTGCACTACTTTGCTCACCACAATTATTTTCAGTGACATTCTTTGAACTGAGGTCCAAGTAGTCCCAAGGTAATCAGTGCTGGACCTCAAGAAGGGGTGGCATGTCAACACAGGCTCTGTATGTGAAGCTGGGATGGCATTCATGCCACTAGCTGGCAAGCCCACAGAGAGAGCAGGAGGCGCTTTTCAGAACCACTCAGTCAGGTCCCACTGCTGACACTCAAGGTTGCTTGGGGATAGGATGAACTTGGGT
Source organism: Neotoma lepida (assembly GCA_001675575.1). NCBI lineage: Eukaryota > Metazoa > Chordata > Mammalia > Rodentia > Cricetidae > Neotoma > Neotoma lepida. Next base: position 4,839 of record LZPO01046049.1, on the reverse strand, counting down.
TGCGCTGGCCACCTGTACTGCATCTCTGGGCTCTGGCATTGCTGGGGTCGCCTCTTACTTGATGGCAATTGACAATAATTTTGGGCTCCGAGTCAGCCATGGTCTTAAGGCATTACTGCTTCTCTGTTTTCTGACCTGTATTTCCTAAGTGAGACGTTCACCAGATCATCCCGCCCACCTCTCTGTTTAGTCAGGTAAAAGCCCTGTTCTGTTTTGGAGACCTACCTTCACAAATCAGTAACAACTGGACAGTATTAACACCAGGAGATAGTATGTGAGGGAGGGAGAGGGAGGAGGCATGTTCTCTTTCNCCCNCNCTCTCTCTCTCTGCTCAGAAGTGAGTGCACAGATGGTAGTCGGGAGGCAGGGTGCTCTCAGCAGGCTTCACTGGAGATGCCTTAACTCCACAGAGGAAAAGGGCTTCCCACCAGTAGTGTCATGAATTATAACTGAGTACAGGAGTGAGGTCTTGGTGCCTGTCTCACAGCAAATATACTGTTCCATTTTCCTGCACAGTGACCTTTCACCTTATAAACTCAAAGCGTCGCCCAGCACACTGATGATATTTAATGGCAGCGAGGCACTTTTTATATGTGTAGAAGGCACACAAGCTTGGCANATGTATCCAGGGTGTGGGTTGGTCAATTATAAAATTAAGCTTTGCTGATACAGAACAGGAAGCCTTTGATGGTGGTCAGGTTTCCTGGGAAAGATGACNGGCTCTGGCAGCCTAGCTGAGGAGTTGTATCCATGCAGGAGGGGGCTGTGTGAGGAAGAGGATGATGCCCCTTTCCCCAGCCCCCAGCCAAGAGGCAGAGAAGATACNTCCCCTTTGCAGGCTTTCCTCTCCTATGCAGAAGCTGGTCCTGCCTTCTAAGTGCTTCCTATGCTTATTCAGCAAAGTAATCCATGAAGGAGACCTGTTATTTTAGGCAGTTTGGAATTTCACTGCTTTAGAAAAAGGACTCCTTTACCCTGCTTTTCACTCTCGTTTAGAGCTCCGGAGTTGCTGTTCCAAATGACAGCACCGCGAGCAGCGCTTTTAAGCACCATTCATCTCCCCCGCCCCATCTCAGGCTTTTACAGAACACCGATTTCCCTCCAATAAGGGGAACTTACTCCTTCATAGCTGCAGGGCACAGCTGTTACGAGCTGTAGATTCGCTGCAAATATAACAATAAAGGGTACAAATGTGAAGTCCTCTTAAAATACGCGGCTGGCTCTGAAGCTGCCTTGCCTTAGCAAACCCGATCAAGGGTAGCCTATCAATCTTTCTCCAAACGCTCAGAACAGCTCGTTGCTGGGCGGCAGTTCGAGGATCATCACCTCGAGGGATCTAGAAGATGCTGGCCTCAATTCTCTGCTCATTTCAGGGGATTGATAGTTCAAGTCTGTGATTGTCATCTCTCTTTCCCTAATTGTCACAACAGTTGGGTCTGGATGTGGTGTTTTCCAATAGTCAGATGAAAGTTTGTAAACATCAAGGGTCTATTCTTGGTGCTTAGTCTCTGCTAATGTGAGGAATCGACCCCACGTGTAGAGCAAACATCTAAAACAGGAACACATGCAGGAATTCCATGAGCCTGTCTGGATTGCAGAATGTTCTAGAAATTTGGGTTTCCAGATTGTTCCAATGGATCTGACTACAAAGTTGCCCAGGCAGAAGCTCCTGTTCTGTAGTCTCTTGTTCCTAATGGAGGCAGATCCTCCTGTGGTGTGGCAGCAGGCTGCCTTGGCGACATGGAAGACTACAGGGCCAGAAAGGCCCAGCCAAGGCAGAATGTGGCAGAGGTGACAAACACTTCCTGGGGGTGGAGAGGGAGGGGGCTGCAGAACTGGCCACAGTGCTGTCAGTACGCCCTAGCTGGATGCTCCATAAAGTCGGGCTGATGGCAGTTCAGAGATGGCCATCTGTCGTCAACTCTGGGCCAGACAAAAAATAATGTAATGGCAGCTTGCTTACAACAGGGCTGTTGGAGGAGGAAGCAGATCCTAGAACGAAGAGGTGGTGCTCTCTTTTTCAATAGTGAAGCTCAGCCATCTATATGAACATCAAGAAATTAATGGATGGAGAATTTTTGAAAACTGAGCTGGGGGGGGAGTAGTAGAAACTATTCAGATGCAAATAAAGTGTTTTCTACTTACTGCAATTACCCCCGCTGCCCTGATTTCGGTCACATTAACCACTTGGCTTTTGGATGTCTGACTACCAGGACACACGGTGGAGCAGTGAGGGCCAGACTTAGAAATGGGTGAACCCAGGTTGTGCCTCCAAGCATGCACACACAGATTAGACATTTGTCGGGACAAAATGGGTAATTGAAAATGCTTTTAGTCCAAATGAGTTCATTGTGACAACCANACTTATCTTTTTGCATGCTTGCTTAATTTCTAGATGTAGTTTTATTAAAAACAAAATCAAAACGACCTCGCTTTATGATGCATTGTGAAGGAAATAACCGCACACTTTTCCCTTTATCCAGAAAATCCCCAGCATTCATGGCAGGGGTGGATATATAATAATGTAACAGTCACACCAAGGTTAGATTACCTATGCCCCATTTTTGTGTCTGACCTGATTAACTCTCTGCCTTCACTGGTAAGTCCAATCAATCCTGATTGAATTATCCAATATTAACAGCTGAAAGTGATCAAAACTAATGGTGAAAACACAGCACCAATCAATAAATCAATGCAAATGATTCGGTTCCTGGAGATCCGATCAAATAAAAGAGATAGATCAATTTAACCACTGAGCAAATTAAGTGGAAGTTGCCGTAGTACCAATTTGCTTCAAAGCCCCACAGGCCCACAAAGCAAAGAAATGAAGCCATGTATGTAATGGGCCAGTTCCAGAATCATGCACTCATTTGACACAATTTATACTCTTGCAAATCTTGGCGTTTTTCTGATATGTTTAAGGGCTGACCAGGAGCTGTGCAGAGGCTCTGTGGTGCTAAAGAGCTGTGGCACCAAGGGGTGCAGCCCAGAACAAAAGGAAGGGGAGGGGTGATGGTTCTTCACAGACCATCCTAAGAGATCATTACAGAACCGGATGTGCCAGGTCTAGACAGAGTGAGGGGCAAACGTTTCCATCTGGGGCCTCCAAGGAAGGCCCTCCGAGAGTAGGCAAGGCAGGTTGGGATTGTGACTTTTATAGTTTGAGTGGGGATAATGACAAAAACTTTAATGTCTATGAGAAATAAAAATTAAGCACTTGAAATATATAGAAAAGCTGTGAGAAGATGGGCTTGGGTGCCAAAGCATTTTATTTAGATTTGCTGCAAACAGTTTCCATTCTTCCTGTTTAGGGAGAGACTTCAGGGTCAGGTAGAGGGAAACATGACAACCACATCCAGTTCCCACTTTGCTGTCTGTGAAGAGGCAATGGAAACAACCCTCTGTCTTGGCCTTAATTGGAGGAAGTTGGCACAGTGCTTTGAAATAAGACCCCTGGAAGCCAGCTTGTACAGTTAGATGCTAAAAAAGCAAACCAAGACCTAATGCAAGCTGTGTGACAACCGAGGATAAAGATGAAATGCTTATCAATAAGTCAAGGCATGACCGATTGAAAAATCATGCCAGTAAACTAAGAAAATGGAGGAAGTATCTGATCTCTAGGGTACAGATTTTATTTCCAGAAAATGGCCGATCTTGATTTTGCTTTCTTGGGTCGTACTGGAAATGTAGGATGCTAGGGAAGCACTGGTCAATGACTGTCTGATGTCTGTCTTCCTTACCAACCCAGGTAAGGTACTTCCCAGGACTTCCGGGCTGGAGAGTACAACGCCCTCTGCTGGACCGTCCTAACAATAGATTACACACCATCTCATATAAGAACGATTTATCTACGCCATACCTTTGAAAGTCGAACGGAAATATATTTTGAATTATTTTTGGTATCTCACAGCATGATTGGCATCATGGCACATGTAAGAAATGGAATTATGTTTTCATGAATATTTTTAACTCCCCCAACCTAACAACATCACTGGGACAGTGTACTTGTGATTTTGACTATTGACAAAGGATCCCTAAATGCCTCAATACACATAATTTAATAATCTAAAACACATAATTGCAGCACCTATACTGAAAGGCCGGCTGAGGGCCAGTTAGCAAGGGACCCAGTGAGCCACATTTCAATACTGTGTCGTTATCTTGTGTGTCCCTTTTCATATACAGCAATTCATTTTTCTTTCAGAAATGTGACCATAAAATTCAAGCACTAGTAAAAATGTGGTATGAAAAATATGCATCAAAATCACGTGACATGCTGGAAAAGTGATTGGAGGGGGAAATCAAACAGCTGCAGAGACGTTGACAAATTTAAACTACAGTGATATCTGGAATAACACCCCGCCCCCACCCAACACCAGGTGCTACTATCTTCTCAACTGCATTTGCTACCTAATGAAGAGACAGGTAAAGGAACAAAACAGTCTGGATGTGAAGGAGCTGAAACGCCAGCTTCTTAGAGTCTAAGCTTGGCTAGGCCAATCTGTTCTACTCACTCAGAGAATTTTCCCAATCTCCATTAAATCCCTCCATGATGGCCGGCTTCCTCAGAAGCCGAGAGGGAGAGGATGACTCTCACACTGCCACTCAGTTGCAGGTTTTCCAGAGCTATCAACTGAAGAATGATTGCCGTGCTGTGAGAAAGTGGACTTATTTGACAGGTCTTTGAGATGCTCACCACTGCATACACCACTTTGGGTACAAATGTGCATCGAAGGGTATTATTCTTGATCTCTTAAAGCAGCAGCCCTATGTTCTGCCTTGAAGATTTATTTTACTATTTTATTTGTGTGTGTGTGTGTGTGTGTGTGTGTGTGTGTG
>LZPO01046048.1:0-17490 GCA_001675575.1 Neotoma lepida | reverse complement strand
GAGAAGGTGAATCTGACCAAATGATTAACATACACTACATACACATATGAAAAGCAGCAAAGTGGAAATAACAGTCCCTTTCCACAGCCAGCATGTTCTGAAGTCCAAATTTGAAATTATTGTCAGAGAATATGCATGGTAGATGCTTACCATAGGGCCACTCCCATAGGAGGCACCTTAGAAATTTCTCTACAGGAGCAGAGTGATTCTGTCACCATAATTTATTTATCTCTCATTCCAAATGCCAAGATGTGCATATTAAGAATTAGCTTCCACCATCTGTACTGCACTGGTGCATCCTAGGCAGGGACCTTGGCAACTTGTGGGTTCAGGTTCAGATACCAGATGCCTTTGGTGGCTTTTAGGGCTGCAAGGGAGAGGCTGTGCACACAGGATCAGCTTTATTAGCTCAGCTGTCCCCATTGTGGCTCATATCTGAAAGCAAATGAACTCAGAAATAGAAGGAATGGCTGCCAAAAGCTAGTGCCTGCCACTGGGCAACCTTGCAGGGTCCCACGGACTCCCTGGCCCCCTCCTCTCATCCTGGTTCATCAGGAGAATGGACTCTGCTGTGTGCTGTGGATACCACTGCTCACCTTGAGAGCCAGGTACAGGTTTCTAATAAACAACTAATGTCCTACCTTCTGAGGTTTTAATCTCATGTAAGAAAATGTAAACCTTGGGATGGATTGTGAAGGAAAAGCAAAAGAAGCAGACACAAAAATGAGCATTTTTTTAACCCAATCATGTGGGAGATTTGTATTCAAGGTTTCCTCCTTTCAGACTGGAGTGGGGAATTATGGGAGCAAGCTATGTCCACACACCAGCTTTCATTCTTAATGCTGCCCGCTCAAATAACTGTTACCTTGCTTTAAATGTGTGCACATGGTCAGAGACTTCTGGAAAGTAATTGGTTTATCCACTTGCCTTGTCCCTGCCTCTCTTCCTGCAGGGACCTCTAATCTGCTCCCTTATGTAAACTTTCAGAATTGCTCTCTGAAATGAGTGCTAAACCAGTCTTATTTTCTAATGTTTTTAATCTAGTCTATGCTGATATAGCATTTTGCTTTTTCACTTAATATATATTATATATAATATACATATAATATATGTATATATTATATATACGCATGCACATATATATTATCTGTGTGTATATTTTTTATATATATGGAAACTTCACTCCAGCAGTGACATTCTATTGCCCCATTTCCAGCCGAGTGCTGTAAGGGAACATGAGACACATACCTGTGCTTAGCCTGAGCACAGAGCACACCTTTCAGCTTGGGCTTTGGCCAGTGCACACACCTATGCTCCCAAACAAGTCATTTCCCTTTCTGCAGATGCTGTGATGTGGTACCAGCTCAGCTAATGGATCAGAATGGAGCTCACTGTGGCATCACTAAGCAGCCTAGTACTGAGTTGCTGAACTTCCTGGCTTCTGGCTATTCAAGTATAAGTCCCTCACTCATCTGATTAGGAGGAATGGCTAGCACTCTTGTAACTCCCACCAGTGCCCTTCTCCATTGATGCTTACGGGGCCCCAGGGTTGTGGCCCTGAGTGCTTCCTCCCCCAGGACTTGATACCTACCCAGAGAATAAGTTCTGTGGGAGCCACGAACCCAAACCCAAAACCTTGACTGTGCTCTTTCTGCCAGCCCCATGCACACAACATCATTTTCTGTCTTTGCTTAGAGTGAATCGCAGCATACCCAGCAGGGATTTGGTCAGGAGCTAAGAAATGGGAGGGCTCTCTCTTTGTTTTGCTTTTTGTTTACTTATTCGTTTGTTGAGTTAGTTGGTTTTGATTTCTTGAGACAGGGTCTCACTGTGTAGCCCAGGCAGGCCTGGAAGAATTCTTAATCCTCCTGCCTCAGACTCCCAAGTACTGAGATTACAGACAGGAGTCTACCAGTATGCCTGATTTGGAGGTTAGGTTTGATGATTTTTGCCAGCTAGTCTATCACAGAATGGCAGCAGAGTGTGAGTGGTCACAGGGCTGCTCTGGTTTTTACATTCACATTCCATGGCCAGAAAATCCCACATGGGGTAACTGCAGGAGACTGCACAAGGGGTTCACTACAGTGATGCACCCTCTGTCAAACTGTTGGTTAGGATAGCTTGGGGCGGCTGGGGAAAATTGACTCAGCAGTGGACCATTCTCAGGAAGAACGACGCCCCCTCAGAGCCATTAAATTGTGTGTACAGTGACCTTAGTGTCCTTGAAGCCAGCAATGACCAGCAGTGCAGCTTCCCAAATGGTCTCTGAACATCCCCCGCCCCCCAACAAAGGGGAGCTTCAGGTTTCCATGATCTGGTGGGAAGTTCTCTTTGCTGCTGCTTTTTGGGCTCCTGCCTCTGCTTCTGGGCCCCTCCCCCTCCCTGTCTCCCTCCCGTCCCTTCCAGAGACTTGGCTCAGCTGTCCCTTCCGCTGGGCAAGTTCCCAGTCTCTGCACCTGGCTTCAGCCCCTCATCTTCCCCAGCTCCTTTCCTTAATTGCAGAGTCCCTTCCTTCCGTCAGCATGTTTTTATTTGTCTTTAATCTACCATCTTAACCATGGTGAAGCCTACAGCTCAGTACTGCAGCCTCCCCCACGTGCATCTTGGGAACTTCTCACATTCTCAAGATGGAACTAGACCCAGCACCTCAAATCCTTAGCCCTTTGCCCTGGCAGCCAGGGTTGGGGCTAAGGGCTAGGAGGGACTTGAGGTTCTGTCTGTGGATATAACTACTAGGTAACTTGTTTATCCCTTTATGCCTGTCTTCTCTTTGATTATCTTCAAGGCACATGCACGTAATGTGTCAGGCTTCCTTTCTTTGAAGGCTGAATGGCATTTGATTGTGTGGATGGACTGCATTCTTCTTATTTAATCATCTAAGAGTGGACACTTGGGACGTTTCCACCTTTTGGCACTGTGAGCAGCCCTGCCGGGAACATGGCGTACATCTTTTTGTTTACATCCTGGCTTTGGCTCATTCAGGTGAACATGTGGCCAGTACTGGGGTTTCTGGAGGTCGATGTTTTCTGTTTGCAAGACCATCTCTCTCTTGTATGCCCGTGACCTCCGAGACTTGGGTTGCAGTGTTAGTTTAGTATCCCTAACCGGCTGCCCTATCTATCCCTCCTTGTTGATCTAACAGGTGAATCCTCACTCCCAGGACTGTTGGAGGACCAAGCAAGAGAATTAAAAGTGCATTGCAGAGTGCTCGCTAATAATAACAGCACTTCAGCAAACCTACCCTGGGTGGTAATGAGATGGAGACACAGCATGTGGAGGGCTCTTCTTAACAGAGAATTATGTATGGGGAAAAAAAAAAACCTTTGCTAGATGGTGCTGGGAGACACAGCAAAGCAGTGTCTCACTCACTGAAGCAAGGCAGGGAAGGGACTCCCCAGAGGGGAGGGAAGCAGGACCCTACTGACAACAGGAACATCTACTGGTGCATCCGTGTCCTCCTCAGGACCCTGTGAAGCTGCAAGTGTTCTTGTCCTCATGCTACAGATGATGAAGCCATTCTTTTTTGTTGTTGTTGTTCTTTTGTTTTGTTTTTGTTTTTTTGGCCCAAAGTTCATGAGAGGCAGTAGCAGAATTCAAAGACTCAAAGTTGGGCTAATCTCAGGAGAGGGCTCTCAGCTTTGCCCAGGGTGAAACATGGCCCCAAGCTGCCTTCTTGGGGTGCTTGCTTGCTGGCTTTCATTCACTGTCAGGCACTGTTAATGGGACAGCTGTAGGAGCCTGGCACTGTTGTGAGCCTCCTAGGGACTCACAAGCTGGTGGTGAAGGCACCAGATGTAGTGTCTTGGAAGAGGACACAGGAGATCGTTTTAAACAGAGGTGGCTTGGAAACATTTCCTAGAGGAAGTGAGTCAAAGAGAAGATGAAGGAAGGACCAAATGAGGAAGGAGACACAAGGGGGATAACAGACAGCATCATAGGAAGAGTCAGTGCACGCAGTCCTGGAGATCTCGAGAAGTCTAGAGTAACTGGTCAGGCTTAGGGGTAGGCAAGGCTCCCTAGGCATCATGGGGGCCAGTTTGGCACCATCTCAGCCAATTCTGGTCCAGCCACTCTTTCTAGGCAGCCATAGTCTGTGTAGCTTTCCCTAAATGCATGGTGGGGCTGCTGGCTTCAGAGATGTACTGACCTGAGACCTAGAATCATGAGCCCCCTTCACTTACTGGCCCTGTCCTTTTTACTCAAGCCCCTGCCTCTATCCCTTTGATTCTCTGCTTACAAGATGTCCCCACACCACTGTTCCCAGACTTGGCACATGTAATTTCCATCTTTGCCAGGTGGGCTCAACATCAAGCCCTTTCCTGGCACCTCTGTCCCCACTGCTGCCCTACCACTGTGGCCTGACTGTCTCACTTGGGACAAGGGGCATATTTGTTAAACAGAATGGACAGAAGGAAGGAGGAAGTGGATTCTCCTTCTGTTTCCAACTGTTAGTAAATGCCAGGAACTCAATTTCCCCATTTGCTTTGTGCTTGTGTATGATGACTTTGATTTTGTGGGAGAGGCAAGAGGCTTGCAGACCTGCTAAGAGCTGCTCTGGGACCTCCCAGCAGCTCTTGGTATTTGCCTGCTATCTGCATTTCTAAGCCATAATTTCTTCATCCACTGATGCTTGCTGAGAGACTTTATGACTTCCTCAATTAGGAGCTCACTGGAGAGAGCATGTTCACAATAACATATGTAATTACATCGAGATGTATAACACAGCAAACATGAAACCAGCACGAACCCAGTACGTGTTGAGAAACGCAGTCAACTGCAGTCTGCATATTTTGTTATGGAAAAATAACCTCAAATTTCACCTTATTTCCCCCAGCAAGAACCATGTTTGGGAAAGGATTATCCCGGTAGCTCTTTCGTCCTTCTCTAACAGTCGCTTACTTGAATGGATTTACAGATGAAAGAAGGGGACACTGCTGTGTTTCCATGTCTGGTTTCCCACTCTCAAGTTGATGCCTTCACCATTGGGTAGACTACTACTTGAGCAGAGGGGTGACCTATCTACTTAAGACTGTTCTCATCTGGGGGTGTATCTATCTAGAATTTTCTCTAACTCCTCTAGTCCTGGAGTGTAGCAAGAGCTAAGTTTTCCTTGACTGATGCTTACCCGTCTCTGAAGCGCAGTGGTGAGGCGAGCGTTGAGGGCGTCCTGAACCAGCTCGTCCTGGAGCACCTGCAGCTGGCGCCTCTGCAGTGGGGTGAGTACTATGTTACCTCTGGCTTCTGGGTGGGTGGGCAGGAGGGCACCCTAATGACCGCCTCAGGAAATCACAGAGAAAGGAGTTCACCTCACCGTGTGCTGCCTTTGCAGGCAGGCAGCTCAGCACCAGGTAGGTCTTACCATACCCTCATCTCAAATGCCAGCTGAGTTTGGAAATGTTTGTAGCCCTTAGTTATTGTGGGGTGGTAGAAGGGAATGAGGGCCTCTTCCTACTTGCTCTCCCCCATGTTCCTGAACTGAACTTTATAGCTTCCCATGCTGGGTGTGGACAGTGTATTTGGTGAACTCCTCACCTCTGTCTGGTGCTCATCCCATGGGAGGCCATCATTATTCAGCACAGCCCTGTTGATAGGGCTGTGTGCTCCTTTTGAAGCCCGGATGCTGACCTAAGCTTATGCCTGTCTAAGTAGAACTCAAAGGTTGCTTGCTGCAGACACCTGTGTTTTGGGTGTGGTGAGGTTCTTCTTGCGATCTGGAAGTGATTTGATCAGATTGTCTATTGAGATCAGCTATGAATGGCCATTTGTTATCTCTTTCTTCTTCCTCTCTACTCAATAAATTGTCTTGCCCCCTCTTAGACCCTTCCTGGCTTCTATGTAGGACCAGCCACCTTCCAGGGATGCTATGGGAGACTTGAGGAAGTCAGTGTCCTTAGAAGTCAGTGGAAGAGTGAGCAAGGGGTCAGAGAAGGGCTTGATGATTGGAGTCACATGCCGTGTTTCCCCTCAACCAGTGATTCAGGGTTGGCCCAAGAGCCACCATCTTTCAGTGCTCGTCCCTGGAGAGGTTGGGGATGGTTTTTTGGGGGCCTTTTGCATTGTTGAGGGGAAAAGTTAGCAGATTGGATGTGACACTTTCTTCATAATTGGCAGGAAGGTAAGAGTGCCACTGTTAAAACTATTGTCCAAGAAGCAATACACTGGAAACCCAAGGACAGTTTCATTAGGTGCCTGTCATCTCATTGTGAGGCTGGGGAATGAGACTGTGTCCCCAAAGCCTGTTGGCTAGTATATGGGACCATATAATTCCACTTCACCAAGTTGCTGGGCAGCTCAGTTGGCTTGGATGGTGTATCATAATCATGCTGCCTGTGTAAGGCCTGCTGGAAATAGAGGTTGAATGGTAGGTTCCATAACCATGCAGTCCATGTGCTGTTTCTGTCATTTTACTGGGGCTTAAGCTAGATTCCGTAAGTCAACCAATGAAATTGAAATAAGCCTTCCATTCCTATGTCATGGTACCCTAGAGGAACACTCAAGGGAAGGGGCCGTTATCTGCTTCAATGTCTCCTATGAGTTGTGATCATCCCTGGCAGGACCTCAGGAGGGTTTCTGGGAGATAGTCAATCTGTCACAGGCTGGTCCTGTTCTGCTTGAAAGTTGAGAAGGTCTAGTTTGGCTATTGTGAGCACATATTACATATACACCAGCATGTGGACAGATACATGAGTATTGACATTTATCCAGAATAGTATATGGTTTCAGAAGTAATGCTAAGACCCAGATGTGTCTCAGCTGGAGCCTGGAGGGGTCATTTGTGAGGGGAGGGGTCAGATAGTATTGTGGAGGGGTGATGATCCTGGTCTTAGAGGGGTGTAAGCCATTGGCAGAGTTGACTCGCCTTCAATCTTGGAAATCCCAGGTGGTATTAGACCACCAGAAGCCAGGCTGTGTGATAGAATAAAAGAGAAAGCCACTGTTGTCTGCCTCCCTCACAGCTGGTCATATCATGTGTTTGCCTCTCCGGCTGCCAGTAACACGTGGTGGGACAGGGTCTTCATTCCAGTTTTAACTCATTTATCTCCGGCTGTATCTGTCACCTATACAGGGAGTCTCATGTGTGGAGCCACCCAGCTCAGACCTGTAACCAATGTCCTGGGGGTGATCTCAGCTCTCATGCCTTAGACTATAAGTATCCCCTTGGAGGATGAACTGAGGTCACAGCTCCCTCAAGAGCCCACATGGCTTGCTGGGGGTTGGGTAAGGCCACTCAGGCTGTTCCAGGCCTGAGCAATGAGAGTCATTAGTGAAGGTTCCCTTGGCCACTTTAAAAGGAATAGGTTGTTGTTTTACAGTAACTGGTTTCCAAGTAGGTATCTCAGTTGCTTGACAAGGAGTGAAGACTTTGTGTAACCAGCTCCAGTAACTTCAGACACCTGAATCTCTCTTTGTAGGCAGGACCTGCACAGGGCTCACCAGGTTCTGTCATGTCTCACCTGGCTCTGAACTGTTGGAAGGAGCAAATTAACACAGCCTCCTCTTCCCCAGCTCTTGATTTTTTGATGGTATTACTTTGTGAAAGTTATCCATTCTCAGAGTAGAAAGCAAAAGAAAAATCAAGAAAGTTTAGGTAAAGAAAAATGAATCCTCTCCTATCCCTAAACAACCTCTATTTTAGTTTTGTACATTTCCAAGTCATTTTGTGATTCCCTGGTTTTAATCTTGTTGTATAAATGACTGTGCCATCATTGTACTTTCATATCCTTTTTCAAGCTTGACAAAAAACATAAACAGTTCCCACATTATAAACAAGCCTTACACATATTGTTAAAGGCTGAACTATTTATCAAATGGAGAGAAGATAATTTAATACTTGTTCTGTTGGTGAACATGGAGAGCTCTCAAAATGTTTACCACAATAAAAGTTATATGCCCCAGTTTTTGCCTAGAGTCTTTTGTGTTTTGGAGGGCTACAACTTCAATGTGGATTTCCAGAAGTTGCTGGTGCTTTAGAGGGTCTTGGCAGAGAGCAAAGGCAAGCTCTGGACCTCTGTCTATGCTGGTGACAGCAGTGGCAGGCGTGGGCAGGTGTGGTGTCACCACAGAGCCAGGAGACATGGGTTTTCTGGTTCTGCTACTTACACATGGCTTGCACTGTTGGCCAGGTTCTTGTGCCTCAGTTTCCTTGTCTGTAATGCCAAAGGAACCAGCTCCTCTGTGTGGGAGGAGTGCTGTCATCCCAGAGGAGAGAGGCCTCCTGACTAGTCCTGAGCAGGGTGCCACTGAAATTGCTCTTCTTATCTTGGCTATAGAGAGAGGGAAATGGAATGCAGATGTCCCTAACTATTGCCTTCATCCTGGTGTGTGCTAGCTGTGGACCTGGACTGCAGTGCTCCATCTGCAGAGGATCTGCAGCAAGGCAAGACACAGGGAAAACAGGGCCACAGCCTGGGCCAGACTCAAAAAAGGGCACTGCATTCAAGATGAGGCTGTGCTTCCAAGATGCTTTCTGTCTCAGTCCATGAGTGTCCTGGATATCTCTCCCTCTCTCTGGTCCTCTGAGAGGGGAAGAGGAGAACGAGGGCTGGGCCCATCTGAGTGTCTTGTAGAAACCAGTGTGCTGTCTGGCTGTCTGTTCTGAAGAGCATCTAGGCATTTCCATAGATCCCCAGTGGTGGTGACTAATGGGCTAAGCTGTTTGCCACACTGATTGGAATGTCCCACTGCTGTGCCACCCACTGTCTCCCCCTTCCACTGATTCTTGTCTCTGTAGAGCTCTCTGTGTCTTCTGAGACGAGGGAGTGATTGGTCTGTGCAGGCTCACTGGGCCTGCAGTGAATACAGATCAGGGCTGCACTGCATTGCAAAGTGGGCATTTCCAGCTCTCTGTCTTCAGACAGTCTCCGTGCAGACCCACCTGTCTGCTGAGTTCCAAGTTCTACCCTGAGGGCAGCAACTAGGAGCAGGGATAGTTAGTGCCAGTCTAGGTAGCAGCAGACCCCAGGGACTTCAGTGAGGGACACTACCCTGCCTAGCCTCAGAGAACATGTGTCTCCCTCATGATTGCAGAGCTCAGTTCAGGGCCCCAGCTTTTCTTCACATGCGTTTTTTAAGACCTACACAAGTCCCCAAGGTCATCATTACTGTTCCTTTAGACAAATAGACATGGACTCAGAGGGGGCCAGTTCTGCCTCAGGTCATGCAGGAGGTGTTGATTCTTGGGTTGACGGGTTCATCTAGTCCTTCAATCAAAACCTACTGGCCATTGCTGTGTAGTAGTAGGTACTTCCAGGTGTGCTGGGAACCCATCCCTGCCTATCAGACATCTTCTTTCTGATGAGGGTTAGGGACCCGGGTTGGTCCCCTAATTGTTTGACTACATCCTGGTGAATGGGAGCCTGGGAACTGCCACAAAGGGTTCTGGAAACAGCAAGAAGAGGCAGAGTTGAAGCTGGATCCCCAGTCGCCATGCTGAAAAGGAGGCAGCAGTGTACCAGGGATGAAATATGAACCCCATGAACACCAATAAAACTCATAGGCCTCCCTGGGAGCACAGCCCCTGGATGGAAGTGGCTGCAGAGACTTCTGCATCTGAATGGTCCTCCCCCCCCCCAAAGGTGCTCTGCCTTTAGCTACCATTATGTAGAATCAGGGACCCAGGAGTTCTGGGCACTTCTATAGCTTTTGTGATCTCTGGTGTAATTCCCAATTTCCCAGTCCTGCTTCTTAAAAACTGGGTCTTGTGGCCACCCCACCTTCCTGCTCACTTTTAGCTCAGGAATCTCACATGGGCACATTTTCACATACAGAGTGGTAGGGACGGAGGGGACCACAGTCCTTCTGACTTGGTCACACACCTCCTCTCCCGGTTACTTCTTTCCATTCTGCTTCCACCCACTGGCTCTTACTGTTACCTGTGTCTCTTACATTTTATGAATCCACAGCAGAAGGTGGGAACAGCATGTGTGCTGTTGAATGAATGGGAACAGCCTTCAGTATGTATTCATTTATGAGTGAATGCATACATGACTGACTGATTGACTAAAGGACTGATTGAATGAATGAATGAACAGATGAGGCTATAGTCCTTTCCCGGGGTGAAAGGCTGTGACCTTTCACGGACCAGAACATACAGGACTGTCCCTGCTGGTCCGTGTAGAGCAGGCTTCTCAAGCTGTCTGTCAGCTCCCATGGGGACAGACTTAATTGTGATGATAGCTTTTCTGGTTGCCCCTCATTGAGTTTCTCATGCTGCCACCTAGTCACAGTGAGCTCAAGGGACTGAGACTGCTGGTCTGCATCGGTGCCAATTAGCACAGATAGAAATCAAATCCAGGTCTCTGTGGGTTTCTTAGTTCCTGAGTCTCACAGGACTCAGAGCCAGGCAGAGCCCCTGTCCTCAGCCCTGAGCCGTTAGTGTTCCTCTTAGCATCCGGGGATGCCTCCCATTGCCTTACATCTACACAAAGCAAAGAGTTCAAGTAAAGGGGAATCACTGTTGATATAGAGTGTCTTTGCCCGCAGCAGGCAGGGCAGGTCATGTATAAGTAAATGGCTTGCTTATCCAGGTGCAAGACCCTTCCCATTGGCCAATATTTACTCTCCAGAACAAGGTCATGTTTCTTGCATTTGGTAGGCCACACTGGCTACTTGGCATCCCCCTACTTACAGGTCTCTTGAGCATGTTAGCTACTCTCATTTCAGAAATGGAGCCTGAGACTCTTCTGTTTCCCAGCCAGGAAGCCACAGAGGTAGCATTTGAACCAAACTCAGGACTTCAGCCTATGTCATGTTGTCCTATATGTGTTCTGTTCCTTAAATAAGAAAGCAAGTCTCAAGATATATGACACCCTAAAAATAAGTGATCGAGATCTCAGTCTTTCTCCAGTTTTCCCATTACTTCTTTACAAGATAAAAAAGAAAGAAAGAACCCCTGGCATTTCCATCTGGCACAAAAATTTATCTCTGTGGATTTCACAACCTTTTGAAACCCTTGTAGTAGAGGACTCAGAGGGGAAAATATAGGCTATGGATAAAGATAAGAATAATTGGATGAGATGTCTGGACACGGGTCAGCTGGACTCACTGTACCAGAGAATGGAATCTCTTGTTGTTCTTGGACGTGTCATGCAAGGACAGCAAAGCCAGCAGCAGCCTGGTGTGCTGAAGGTCTAGTCAGGAAGCTTGTCAAGGAGAACCATGAATCCACTGACCATTGGCCGTGAGGGCATTAAACAGGGCCTTGCTGGGAAGCCTGTGTGGTTTAGACTCAGTTGAGAACCCCACAGAGCCTGGGGAGTTGGGAGTTGTGAGTGAGAGAATCAATCACATTGTGATGAGGGCCAGAGGTCGGCAGCAGTTGGCTGGCTAGCAGGTAACGGCTGCCCCATACCTCCTTCCCTCATGATATCCAAGATGGCCCTGCTTTCTCAACTATCTGCTGCCAGGGGTTCTCTTCTGATTGGCTTGTCTCCAGCTTCTCTCTGAGACTAATGGCTCTTCCTGGTCTCAGAGCCTGCATCAGCCCATCACCGAGGATGAATCTGAAAGCTACAATCTGTGCCACATACCCCCAGGCTCCATAGGGCTGCTCTTAGTGTCTTCCCACCTGCTCTCTACATGAACCCCATGCTGTCCCCTCTGTGCTGTTGGCTTCTACACCCAGTGGACTCTGAGTCGTCAATCAGAGATAGCCGTCCTCATTAGGCTCATGACAGATCAGGCTCTACTCACCATTCTGCCAGCCCCTAGGCCTTGAGGACAGTTGCCACTCTTATTGCCCCATAGTCAGGTTCAGGGAGGTACTCAGCCACACGTGTGAGTGGATAAGGTGGTCCACAAGGTACCCCCTGGTTCATACAAGTGTGGGATCCTAAGGAGGCAGACACAGCCTCTCCACAGAAGCAAAGCTAGCTTTGCTTCCCCTCTTCCCCTTTTCCTGAACTGTGAATCATTAACAGTCTTTGTGAAGCTCTTCCCTGCTACCCTCATCCTGGCTGGCATCAGTGAGAGTGTGGAGGCCAAGCCTTGCACGTGGATGTAAACTCAACTACTGTGCCAAATCTGCCTCCATGGACTCTCCTGTCTGTAAATTCTTCTGAATGTCTTGTTGGACATCTATAGAGGAAGTGCTCTGAGCACAGGCCCAGGTTCAGTTCCCGTCTCCCCACTTCACTTACTAGAGAAAGATGCCCATATCTTCCTTGGTGGCTGTGCCAGATGGTCCCCGTCCTGAAGACTGCCCAGAGCCTTCAGATAACTTGGCTGGGACGGCATTTTCCATCACTGTTACCCATGGGGACCCTGACATGTCCAGCCAGCTGTGAGGCTTGTCCCAAATTCTCCTACCAGGAGATCAAATCCACACCTTCCAACTACCTTAGCTAGGCTCCTTGACAGCCTGAAGCTATTCCCTTATGACTCGGCAATAAAGTATCAGGATGTGGCTTCCACGGAGAGGGAGGAAAGAAGTCAGCCCAGAGCTGCTGTCAAGGTGGGCATGCCCTCACTGGGGACATCAGGTGAGTCGTCAGGCCATGTGTTTGTTGAAGCAGAGAAGCAAGCAGAACACACAAGTCCAGGGACATGGCTAGAAGTGTCCCCTCCTTTGTGACTGCTGGTGCCACTGCCCTCATCCTGTGGTGGACTCAGGAAGCAGCTAACCTGGACTCTGATCCCAGCTTTGAGTGAATATCTTGACCTGAGACCCAGAGGGTGACTTAAGGATTCAGGTTCCTTTTTACCTTTGATAGAAAGTGAAGCCTTTGACCTCACAGGCATCTTTTAGGGAATTGGGCTTATCCTTAAGCCTTGGAGCCCTGTGTAGGAGATATTGGGGTTGTGCAGTGGCCTGATGGAGCTGTGTCTAGACTTCATAGAAGGACAGTTTCTGCTGTGTTGGTGGGTCCCCCAGTGGTACACAGGAAGTAGACCTCCTCAAAGTGTGCCTGCCGATGGGATATATGGATGGAGAGTGGAACCCTCATGGGTCCTGTGGGTGGCAGGGCCTCACTCACCGTCACCTCTGTCCCACTCAGGGACTCACTCCTGCTTGGTCCTGGCATGAGGCAATAAGGATAGCCCTGGCCTCAAGGCACAATGGCTATGTCCTGATTTTACTGCAGGTACAGAGAAGTCCCTAGCAGAGGAATCATCCTGTCAGGTATCTGGGGAGTTCCCATTCAGTGCAGACAGTACAGGGGCAGCACTCCCCTTGTTTCCCATAGTTCTGTGCCCTCTTTCCTGCTGTGGGATCAGGGCACCTCTAAGCTCTAGTCCTGTTGGTGCTCAAAGCTGGTTCTGCTCACTGGGGGAGACAGGGACGGGGCAGGCCGGATGCTGTTTATGTTGAGAAGTCGACCTTTATGGAGTTCCCCACTTCATATTGAATGCAGCAGAGTCTGTCCTCTTTCTCTTGAAGAAAAAAAGAGTCAAGTGCACCTTTGCTGGGATTTTGGGGGACATTTGTAACCCCAAAGCATGTGCTGGAGGATAGCAGGAGGCCGCTGTGTGCCTAATGTGTAACAACTAGGTAGTACACCCCAGAGGAACAGCCTGGATGTTATCTTGTCCTTCTTATGCCTTAGAAGTTGTGCTAGTAGGCTGGGAGCATCAGACAGGGTCAGTTCTTGACCTCGTGGTGCCTTATATTCTTTGTTTACTTCTGGTGCTTTGAATATGTCACAGGGCAGGGAGCAAGGTTTGGTGAGGGCATTTAAAGTCCTGATATTTAACTTGGTAAGAAGGAGGGGATGGGGAAGCAGCTGTGTGCCAGCATGGACTGAGGTATCTGGAACCACTTGGGGAACAGCCCCTTCCCATCTGGGGAACACTTAGAGGATCTGGCCCTTGAAGGAGGGCCAGCATCCGGCCTACTTTGAAGCCAGACCTTGAGTCTGACAGGGTACTTCAAAGGCTTAGCCCCTGACCTTTCCCAGGCAGGTTCTGACGACGTCTGTCTCTTGGGGCTCAAGGTTGGCACTTCATCACTAGACAGCAGTGTATAGGCAGCAGCTAGAAAAAAACACCCAGCTAAGCAGGTGTTTACTGGTGCCATCTTAGTAGAGGACATGCCCCTTAGCTTGAAAAGAGTTTCCAGGCCTTTTCAAGCAGGCCAGTGTGTAGATACTGATGGGGTGGCAAACCTGCAGAGCACCTTCATTTCTGCCACAATAGATGCCTGTGGTTCCAGCTTCTCCTGTCTTTGTTCTGTGACCTTTACCTTGAAAAGCCTGTTTCTGAATCTGTAAAATGGACATGATCTTACTTTATGCCACTGAGATGAAATGACACAACGCTACATATGATATTTGGTACTAGGACCTGGGGAATGTTATACTCGGAGAGAGCTGTATTGTCAAGCTTGGGTCAGAGGCTCCTTCTGGGGACCTAGTGGTAGCTTCTCTTTCTCATTCCCAGAGCCAGCTTTGCCCACACAGTAGAAGCACCATGTCAACCCACTGTCCCTGAAGGTCTCTGGGACAGTGAATGGCTGAGGTTGCTGTTTCTGCAAGGGGTGGGTGGACTTTCACAGGTGAGCCTGAGGATCAGGCTGCAGCACAGGGTACCCTTCTGGTCCCATGGTCATGAGGGGCCTCAGACTCAGACACAGGCAGCTTAGGCAGGTCAAATGCTCTTTCTGACTTGTAGCAGGCCAGTGCCCACAGGGCAGCAGGCCAGCCTGGACAGACTTGAAGTGTGTCAGCTTGGTGAACTATTGGTGGCCTTGGAAGACAGGTCTGAGGCAGAATTCACAGGTGAAGTAGATGCTGAGAGGACTGAAAGTGGTTGGCATCCCACCTGTGGGAAGAGAGGGAAGGTTCTAGGTCAAGGCAGTGAGTTGAGCTGAGGCTACAGTGGGGAATAGAGGGGTATGTTAAGGGACAGTCTGAGAAGGTGACGGCTGGTGACTGTGCTCCCCAGGACAGCACTCTGGATCACAGAGGATCCTCATTGTCTTCAACCTCAAACAAAAAACCAACCAAACAAAAAACAAACAAATGAACAACAAAACAAAACCAAAACCATCCATTTCTCCATGGCAGGTAGGGGTCACAAGTGTGACCAGCTCCTCATGACTGGGCCAGCAAGTCAAGGCAGACCCTGCTCTTCCCTGCTCTGCACTTTTTTCTTTCTGTCAGGAAAACTGCTCTGCTGGTCTTTTCCAATCCCAGGACAACTGTCCTCTCTGCACCTGCTTCTGTCCTGGCTTCCAGCGTGTCCAGCCCTCCTCTGTGTCATCATTGTTCTACACCTTGGGAGCAGAGAGGAGAGAGAGCCCAGTCACTTCTCTGCCCCTTGCTGAGGAGAGTCAGATATAGACAACACCCGAAAGAGAAAGAAGTGAGGGGATAACTAACCATCAGGGCTCAGGAGCAAGTGGGCGGATAGTTGACTGAAACTACTGGAATATTCTGTCCGCCCTCACCATTTTGTCCATACGTTCTTTCTTTCCACTGTCTGTCTGTCTGCCACCAGGTGTTTTCTGGCAGGTGGCAGGTTTTGATGTGGGTAGGAGTGTGCACCAACAGCAATCCTGACCGTGTGCATAGAGGCCACTCTAGCTACAGCTGTTCTTGAGATGGCAAACTCAGGATGTAACTTTTGCCCATGGAAAGCTTTGTGCTTTGCTGGAGAACCCAGGGAGAGGAGATGTGGAGGAGTGTGACTGTAGGGTACTTCCCAGAGCACCTTGTATCTAGAGACTAGGCAGAGTGATCCTGGCACTTGGGCCTACAATAGCCTGGATGTCACTTGGTCCCTTTCGTGTCTTATACATGAGTTGGGGCAGAAGCCTAGGAAGAGTGCAAGTCCTTGCGCCATGTGCCTAAGTAGGCTGGGAGCATCAGACAGGGTTAGTTCTTGACCTCGTGGTACCTTGTGCTCCTTGTCTACTCCTGGTGCTTTAGCTATGCTAGAGAGTAGGACTTGATAGGGTTAGTTGCCAATGCCATCTTATCCCTCCTGATCTTAGAAGTTCTCTGAGGTCCCTCTTCTGGGAAACAGATATCCTCAGGAACCAGACCTCTGAGAGATTTGGCATCAGCCCCCAGATGGCTCCAAGATGTAGCAACAAAGAAATCAGACTCATTGCTGTCCTCCAATATAGTTTTTACAACTTGGCCTTTGATTTGTAGCCCAGCAGTGTCTGCAGACTTTGTCTCCAAATTCCCAACCCCCGAAGTACCAAGAATGTGGCAGGGGGGTGT
The DNA here is from genome assembly GCA_001675575.1 of Neotoma lepida. NCBI lineage: Eukaryota > Metazoa > Chordata > Mammalia > Rodentia > Cricetidae > Neotoma > Neotoma lepida. The sequence goes on along the minus strand of LZPO01046048.1, from coordinate 1,324 downwards.
CCTCACTGGAGTCCAGAGTCACTGTGGAGGAGATGGTCTAAGGGCAGGGACCTCACCAAACTCTGACACTATATATGGCCCTCTGTAATCTGGAATAGAGCCCTAGGAGGAAGGGAAGAATATTTCCTGTTCACTATGATGCCTACAGCTAGGGGCACCTGCTCAGGTCAGACAGCCAGCAAATGGAGAGCCAGTGTTAGGACCCAATTCTCTTAGAATGTGCATGCTTTGTGCCAGGCCCCACGGCTTTTCTGTTACTGCAAGGGTAGAGGGTAGGGGCTCCATCTTCATCTCCAGGAATTGCCGGTCCGAGGTTGGCTCTGAGCTGTTCAGGTATAGCTAGGGTGTCCAGAGAGGAGGCACACGCTTGCTGAGCCACCACTGAGGTTAGCGGTTCTCAGAGGGAGGGTGATAGGCTAATGTGGCTACTAAGATTCAGCTGACAGTCATCATCCCAAGGGTTTCGAGCCTCTGCCTCAGAAGGATTCTCCTTAGGTCAGGCAGAGTCCCAGGCCTGTTTCTGAGCAATGTGGTTCTCAGATGAGCTGCCTTATACATCCCTACACATCTTGCTGACTTGGAGTATAACATGGCCCCAACATGCTTCTGATGTCAGGGTCACTTGCAAGATATAGACTATGAGATTCAGACACAGGAAGTGGCCCAAGTGTTCAGCAAGTGGCACTGTGCTACCCCAGGGCTGTATGGGGACCTGCCAGGGTCTCATCCAGCAGGCCTGGTGAGCCCAGGTGCTCACCTAATACTGAGAGCATGTCTTACTGCTCTCCATTTCACTCTCATGAGTTTAAGATTCTCTGGGCCTGTTCTATTTTTGAATCATCTCAGATCCTGGCCTGGCTTTTTGCTCCAGGGTAGGCCTGGTTGTCTCCTATGGGTATTTGTGATGGAGGTTCTCTCCCTCCTTGTAGACAAGAACAATGATTGGGTCATGATAGATATGCCTGCCTCTGGAGCCACATGACAGTTGTAAATGAAGAGCATTGATCACACTACAAAAGGACGAAAGGCTGGCACCCCACCAGACCTTGTTTCAAGTTGAGAAGGTGGATAGCCAGGCAGGGATGATTTCTCTGGGTGTCTGCAAGCCAGCATGCATCCCAGGTGGGTTCTCAGAAGTTCAATGCTAGCTCCTGTGTCCACTTGCACCCTCTTTGCTGAGCTCTTTGGAGACCCTGTCACTGCCACGGGCTTAGACCCAGCTAGGATTGACTATCAACAAGTGTGTGAGACCTGAACAGGAGAGGAGAGGAGAGCTAACAGGTAGGGGTGTGTGTGTGTGTGTGTGTGTGTGTGACAATGGTGC
>LZPO01046044.1:0-17563 GCA_001675575.1 Neotoma lepida | reverse complement strand
TTTTTATTCAGCCCAATACATCAGCCTTTGACAGGACTCAGCTCTCATTTAAGGTAGGTCTTCCCACCTCTATTACCCCAATCTAGATATTCCCTTACAGACATGAGTGAGTTGTGAATTCATGATGATACTAAATGTATCAAGTTGATAGACACAAATAATCATCCAGTGCAAATAAAAACTGAATGAATCAACTCACAGGTCATATTGGAAGTATCTTAGCCCTACACTTAACCATGTGATATCTCCTTCCTGTGTCCTGTCTGTGGGGGTTGGAAGAAGAATGTCCCATAGGCTCCTATATTTGAGTACTTAGTGCTTACCTGATGGAAGTGTTTGGGAAGGATTAGTGGGTATGATCCTTTTTTATTTTGAAGAGGTATGTCAATGGGGGTGGGCTGTATGGTTTTAAAAGACTCACCATTCCCACTATGTTCTCTCTCTCCTGCTTGAGGGTCAAGTTGTGAGTTTTCAACTTTAGCCCTTTTTCTCATCTTACTTTTCCTTTGATGGTCATTTGTTTCATCATAATCAGTAACTGCATGTCATGAATTACTTATTTGCAGGTTTCAGCTATTTTTTCACTACTCAAATATTTCTATCTCACCTTCATACAGAAGGTGTATGAAATTTTTGTACTTTACTTTTTGCACCCAAAAGAAATTTCCAATATATGGATGTCCTGGGTCTCCTGTGTCAATCACATCCTGTCACTCTTCTCTTTCCCTTCCAAAATATTAGTGTGTCTCTACAAGTTCCTACTCTAGCTTTTCCTTTTTTGCTGTTAATGAAAAGAAAACACAAAACATGATGATTTTCTGCAATCCATGAAGTGAATCTTTGTCCATAGCAAGCTTAATATGTTGTAATATTAAATATTAGATTAAATATTATGTTTCAATAATAAAATCCAACCAATTTTACTTCCTTGGGCAAACTTATTTTTCTAACAGTGTCTTTTGTTTCTCTCTCTTACATCGCTCTCTTCTCTTTATCCATTCATCCCTTCCCTCTTCCCATTTCTCTGTGTCTCTCCTGTTCTTCAAAAGAGATATCAACTTCAGCATATATATACATATATATGTATAATTCTATAATTATTTTTAGACACTAGTATGGATTTTTATTTGTTAGAGATCAATAGCCTCTTAATATATCCTAATTTGACTCTCCTTTCAAACACACACAGGATGAAAGCATCATTTACAAAGATCATCTTGGTAGATATTTAAATGAGATGAAGTAGCATGGATGGATAAAACTCTGGCTTCTTGGGGATGGAATGGTGATTCTCATGTCACTAATCTGGAGAAGCTTCATTGATAACTCTGGTGTAGCTAGTCTGGAGAGGCTGATGGCAGCTCTGATACAACTGGTGTAGAGAAATCGATGGGTAGTTAGAAGAAATTAGATTGAGAGGGAGAGTAGAAATAGGGGCACTATTAGAATACCTGTGCTACTTTAATGTATTTTCTTTAGGTAAAATGGGGAGTATTGCAATACTGCTTGCATATATGTTCAATTATTTGCCTTATATTTGAGGTGATTTGCTGTTGCTTTGAAAATATAGTGTAAGAGACACATTTGGAAATGCAGAAGGGGCTCTTATGAATTTATTATAGTAAACTTTGTAGAAAAGAGTGGCATGGACTAGAATTGGGGAGAAGATGTGGTAAGAAGGGGTCTGCTTATGCACATAGTTTTCAAACAATAAGATGTTTGGACAGCCTGCACTGAGTAGTTGAAAGATGGTGACTATCATGTTTCTGTAACTCTGATTCCAGCATCTGAAGGAGAGAGCTGAATAAATGCAGCTAAAGCAAAGCTAAATTGTTTTGCTACATTAATGTACTTTTTCCATAAACAAGGCCATATTTGTTTTAAATCTACACTACTAAACAATGTCTAGTAAATGGTGGGTCTCCGTATTTTTTAGGTAAAATCTGAAGTCTTTACCAGATGCCTGACTCCACCACTGTCTCATAATATACTCACTCTGTTTATTCAACAACTGGTATTTCCTTGTTTGTCTTTGATGTGTTTCTTTAGGATTGCATGTATCAGCTTCAAGCCCATGTATTGTCTAGATTCAATGATACTACCTCAGCATTCATTTTTAAATGAGTTTGGCTAAATGTCATCTATTTAAAGATGATGATCCTGCCAAACATAACAAATTCCTCTTAACTGCCTCATTTATCTTATTTTTCCTTCACTATTCTCTTACCTTATCTTATTGTATGATATCTTTCATTCCCATAATATTGCTATGTTTACTGTTTCTGTGTCAGCTTTAAAAACTGCATGTTAAAACAGAGAATTTTATTTAGAGGTTCAAACTTTTACAGTATAAGGTTAAAGTACACCATTTAGTTTATCACTTGCAAATACTTTTATAAGGCTATTTTTTAAGTCTAAAAATATATAAACTATATGCTAAGTGCTAAGGTACAGATAGTGATCTAGTTGCCTAGTTATTCCAAAATGTTCAATTGAGAAACAAGTAAGTTCCTAAATCTAGACATCTGTTCATGCCCATTTGAGTCACAATAAGGAAGCATGGGTAATACTGTCTTAGTTAAGATTTCTATTGCTGTGATGACACATCATGACCAAAAAGCAAGTTGGGGAAGAAAGGGTTTATTTGGCTTACATTTCAGCTTTGTTGTTCATCACTGAAGGAAGTCAGGACAGGAACTCAAACAGGGAAGAATCCTGGATACAGGAGATGATGCAGAGTCTAAGGAGGGGTGCTGCTTACTAGCTTGCTTCCCATGGCTTGCTCAGCCCACCTTTTAATAGAGTCCAGGACCAAGAACCCAGGGATGGCACAACCCACCATGGGCTGCCCTCCTCACATTGATCACTAAATGAGAAAATTTCTTACAGCTGGATCTCATGAAGTCATTTCCTCAACTGAGGCTCCTTCCTCTGATGACTCTAGCTTGTACCCAGTTGATGCACAAAACCAGCCAGTACAGATACCATAGCACTTCTGTTGTAAGAAAAAGTCTTCAGTTAATTCACAGGCTTTTTTCAAAGGAATTGAATAGGTACATGACAGAGTTGAAATTGATACAAGGGAGTCTGCATTTGTATCTCCATCCACCATAAAATGAAACCAGAACAGGCAGAAGTGAAATGTAGCAAATTAACTTGAAACGAAGTACAACATATATAATAGAAGAATGGCTTCAGACTCTTGAGATGCACAGAGTGAATGAAGTTCTGAAATGATGTACTGAAGCCCATATGTCAGTAGGAGAGAGAATTCAACAGCAGAAGGAAGACAGAGCCTTGCCCATAGCCTCAGGAGAGTACTAGGAATCTGGAGCATCAACTTAGTTGACAATTTTTCTTCTTATTCCTTATGTAAAATAATTGGCCTGCTTGATTATACTGGCTGCTGGTGAAGTTAAGCAGCTAAAATGAGTTTGGTTATAGCTTCTTTGACAGTCAACCAAAGAAATGTATATAAACTTTATTGACTTTCAGGTGCCATTGGAATTCTATGAGGGACTCCAAGAGAATAACCAGAGAATAGTAAACACCTTACTACTTTCAGAATGAGTAAATGGCTATAACAAAGTTTAATGTTTAAGACAATATACCATAGATGTCCAATATATTAATAATAGCANCTGTAGAAAGAGTGAAAAAACAATAATTAATCAACTACAGTATTTGATATAGCTAGAGAAAGCACTGGTTCTGCACATTAAGATGTATGTCAGGCCTGAGGAGGAGAACTGAAGGAGTTGTAGCCATCCATCATGTAACCCTAANCAAAGGATTCCTGAATAATATAGACTGATGATGAAGAAATTTAGAGTATATCAACACTGAATGTAAAAACAGACAACCTATTGACAAAGAGAAATTGATTAGAAGCCATCACATTGTTAAATTGTGCAAGTTAAGACAGCTCGATCCTATCGGTATTTTCTATGGACTACAGAGAGAAGGAGCAATCTGGATGAAGTAAGCTGTGCTGGGGAGTACAGACTGATTGGTTGTGTCTCCTAGCCACCTGGGTGACTTAGAGACTCCCTGGTCTAGAAGGATCTGTGATCTGTCAAATTCCCAAGAAGGTCAGGGTCTTTGCCATGAGGAAACCTAACAGAGGAGAGCCCTTCGTGTGCATATAAGACTTTGTACTTAAAATGAGGACAAACAACTAGCTTAAGCTAGTGATTAAATTAAAGCAGCCTTATTATTCTGAACATTTTCTCTTAGTTATACAAGTGATTAAAATCTAGGGTACAAAGGGCTTAGAAAAATTAAAAGGGGAAAGAAGAAAAACACATATAAAGCCTGGTGACAGCAACAGAACAGCTATGGAATTAACCTTATGGACACCTGATAAAACAAAGCATTGATTCATTTCTCTTAGAGAAAATTCCAAAGAGGTGTACAAACAACAGAGAGGAAGCTAAGCTACTCAACCTTCTGATTATGTTCCAGCTAAAAGGGCTCAATTCTTAGGCTTTTGATCATTTCTCTTTGGAAATTGCCTCATCATAGGAGGACTGAAATTGTACATATGGTTAAATTCACTGAATTAACAATGAGCGGGTGACAAAGTAAATCTTTGAAGAGTGATATTTTTATCTTAACATCTCTAGTGTTTAGAGGAACACTTTTTTCATATTGTGCCCCAATTATGTTATACTAGTTTACTAAAAGTGATTACAGGTAAGATAATGCATCTTATAAATGATTGACAGTTGTCACTAAGGAAGCTAGAACAGCAGAATGGGAGCAGATTTGCACACACACTCACATAAGCTCTGTTTTCCCATGTCTGCTGTCTGTCATCCCAAACCCTCCTCTCTGTCTCACTCTCCCTCTCACTCACTGTCTCTCACTCTCTCTCTCTCTACCCTGAATGAGCACATAAATTTTGAATATATACATGTACCTAAATGGGCACTTCTGGAGTTCAGAGGATGAAGTGAGGATGTCTTCTTTCCTCTTAGTTCTTTGCCTTAATTTTTGTTTGCTTCTTTTTTATTTATTTTTACATCCTGACCAAAGTTTCCNCTCTCTCCTTCTATCCTCCCAGTCCTGACCACCCCCATCCTCTTCTTCTCTTGTTTCTCTTCAGAAAATGGTGGGCCTTCCATGGATATCAACCAGCCATGGTATATCAATTTGCAGTGAGACTAGGCACCCCCTCTTCTATTAAGGCTGGATTGGGCAACCTCGTAGGAGGAAAGGGCCCCCCAAACAGCACAGAGTCATAGAAAGCCCCTACTTCCACTGTTAGGAGTCCCACAGGAAGGCCAAGTTACACAACTGTAACATATTCAGCAGGCCTAGGTTAGTCCCAAGCAAGGCCGACTTGTTGGTTCAGTCTCTGTGAATCCCTATGAGCCCAGCCTAGGTGAACTGATTCTGTGTTTTTCTTGTGGTGTCCTTGACCCCACTGGCTCCTACCATCCTTCTTCCCCATCTTCCACAGGATTCCCCAAGTTCCATGTAATATTGGGCTGAGGGTCTTAGCATCTGTTTCCATCAGTTGCTGTACGAAGCCTCTCTGATGACAGCTGGGCTAGGAACCAATCTATGAGTATAGGAGAATATCATTAGGCATCATTTCATCGATTTTTTTTTTTTTGGCCAGTCATGCTTTGTTCTAACCTATGTCTCTGGACTATCCCACCTCTATGTCCTGGCCCTCGAGGTGAGCTCCCTCTAATGGTTGAGTCTCAAGCTGGACCAGTCATTGATTGGTTTCTTCCACAATTTCTACTCTACCTTTACCCCAGCACATCTTGTAGGCAGGACAAACTGTAGATGAAAGATTTTGTGGCTGTACTGGTGTCACAATCCCTCCACTGGAAACCCTACCTAGTTATAGAAAATGGCTGATTGAGACTCAATATCCCCCATAACGAGGAGTCCAGCTAGGTCATCCTCACAGAATTGTGGGAGTTTCCATTGTATTAGGTTTCTAGCTAGTCCCAGAGATTGCCCCCAGATTCCAGTTGTCTCTCCCAGTTCTCTCTCTATCCTCCCACTGCCTGATCCCTCCTGTTTCCATCACCACCACTCCATCAACACCCTCCTGTGACCAACAGTGATGACTCTTCTATTTCCTCTTCACAGGGAGATTCATGTATCCCCCCTTGAGACTTGCCTATTACTTAGATTCTCTGGGTCTGTGCATAGTAGCATGGTTATCCTTTACTGTATGGCTAGTATACACCTAAAAGTGAGTATACACAATGTTTGTCTTTCTGGGTCTAGATTAGGTCATTCAGGATGATCTTTTCTAGTTCTATCCATTTGCCTGCAAATTTCATGATGCCATTATTTTTAACAACTATATAATACTCTATTGTGTAAGTGTACCATATTTTCTTCATCTGTTCTTCTGTTGAGAGACATCTAGGTTGATTCTAGTTTCTTTTTATTATGAATAAAAACTGCTATGGACATAGTTGAGCAAGTGTCCTTGTGATAGGATGTGGTATCCTATGTGTATATGACCCAGAGTAGTATACCTGGGTATTGAGGTAGGTCAATTCCCAATTTTCTGAAAAACTGTCATATTGATTACCAAAGTGGCTGTACAAGTTTCCACTCACCAGCAGTGGAGGAGTGTTACCCTTGCTTCACATCCTCAATAGCAGAAGCTGTCACTTGTATTTTTTATCTTAGCCATTCTGACAGGCATAAATTTGAAAATCAGAGTCATTTTGATTTGCATTTCCCTGATGGTTAAGGATGTTGAACATTGCTTTAAGTTATCTCAGCCATTTGAGATTCTTCTGACAAAAATTCTCTGTTTAGATCTGTACCCAATTTTTTTATTGGATTATTTGGTATTTTTATGTCTAGTTTCTTGAGTTCTTTGTATATTATGGATATCAGTCCTTTGTCAGATATGGGGTTGGTGGAGATCTTTTCCCATTCTCCAGGCTACCATTTTGTCTTTTGACAGTATCTTTTGCCTTACAGAAGCTTTTCAGTTTCAGGGGGTCTTGTTTATTAATTGTTGATCTCAGTGTCTGTGCTACTGGTGTTATATTCATGGAAAAGCTGTAGCCTTAACCAGCCCCTGACTAGCCCTAACCAAATAGATGGTACTAATATGATTGCCACTTGCTTAAGCCAATCATATCTGAGATGACCTAACTGTCCTAGGAGCTCCCCTTAGCTATACTTAAAAGGAGCCTGTGAACTTCTCTCAGGGTCATTGCCATTTTGCCTTTGTGTAGAATGGTCAACCCCTGTATACTGAAATAATAAACGCTCTTGATGATTGCATATGTCTTTTATGGCACTTCTCCAAGACCCTAACAGTCACAACAGACATGAAGGAAATCCAAATAATTATTAGGTCCTACTTCAAAAACCTGTACTTGACAAAATTGGAAAAACTAAAAGAAGTGGACAGTCATCTCAATAGATACCCCTTACCAAAGTTAAGTCAAGGTTAGATAAATAATTTAAATAGACCTACAACCCCCAAGGAAATAGAAGTAGTAACTAAAAGTCTCCCAACCAAAATAGTTCAGTGGTAGACTTTCTAAGAAGAGCTAATACTAATACTCCACAAAATAGACACAGAAGAAACATTGCCAAATTCATTTCATAAGGCCCAGGTCACTCTGATACTCAACACACACAAAAACTTAACAAAAAGAGAGAATTACAGACAAATCTTCCTCGTGGGCATAGATGCAAAAATACTCAATAAAATACTCCCAGATGATATCCAAGAATAAATCAGAAAGATAAAGTGCACTTCGTCCCACAGATGTAGGGTTGGTTCAAAGAAAAATCTGTTGATGTAATCCACCATTTGAACAAACTGAAAGAAAAAAAAATACATGATCATCTCATTAGATGATGAAAAAGCCTTTGAAATACCCCTTTATGATAAATGTCTAGGAGAAATAAGGGATACAAGGAACATACCTAAACATAATAAAGGCAACTTAGGGCAAACCAATAGCCAAGATCAAATTAAATGTAGAGACATTTGAAGCAATTCCACTAAAATTAGGGGCAAGAGAAGGCTGTCCTCTCTCTCCATATCTACTCAATATAGTACTTGAATTTAGCTCAATCAGTAAGACAACAAAATGAGATCAAGGGGATATAAATTGGACAGGAAGAAGTCAAAGTATCAGTATTTGCAGATGATATGATAGTATACATATATGGCCCCCNAAATTCTATTTGATAGAATTCTATTTGATCTTCTACAGCTAATAAACACCTTCAGCAAAGTGGCAAAATTAACTTTAAAAAATCAGTAGCCCTCCTAAATACAAATGGTAAATGGGATGAGAAAGAAATCAAGGAAACAACATCCTTCATAATAGCAACAAATAATATAAAATACCTTGGTCTAACTCTAACCAAGCACTTGAAATGCTTGTATTACAAGAACTTCAAGTCTTTGTAGAAAGAAATTGGAGAAGTTAACAGAAGATGGAAAGGTCTCCCATGCGTATGGATTGGTAAGATTTTTAACTTAGTAAAACTGGTCCTCTTGCCAAAAACAATCTACAGATTCAATGCAATCTCCATCAAAATTCCAACACAATTATTTACAGCTTGAAAGAAAAATACTCAACTTCATATGGGAAAAAAAAAAACCCAGGATAGCTAAAACAGTCCTATATAAGAAAAAAACTTCAGAAGGTATAACCATCCTTAATTTCAAACTCTACTACAGAGCTATGTAATAAAAACTGCATGATATTGGCATAAAAACAGATATTGAAATCAAATGGAATCAAATCAATAGCCTCTAATAGAAGACCCATACATAAATCTACACACCTATGGACACCTGCTTTTTGACAAAGAAGCCAAAATTATACAATGGAGAGGTGATGGTCTTTACCTTATTTTTAAAGTTATTTCATTTCATTTTAGGGATGTAAAAATTTAATTACAACATTTACCCTGTCCCTTTCCTCCACTCCAAATCTTTCTAAATATCTCTCTTGAACTTTTTCAAATTCATATCCTAATTTTTGATTCATTGTTGATATATATATATATATATATATGTGTGTGTGTGTGTGTGTGTGTGTGTGTATTTATATATTTTCAAGACTGATTACTTGATAACCATATGTTATTCTCTTTCCTGGGAGGACTACTTCTCCACTCTCAGCATTCCTTAGACAAAGCAATCCACTTTATTTTTTTATTTTTTGGACAATCTATCTTAATGAATTAAAGTTGGTCATTTCTGATAAACTTTCAGGACAGAAAGCTCCAAATATCAGCCTGAGCTGCTACTCTCTCCACCTTGGGCCGTGGTTACAGGCATTCACAGCTGTACCTGATTTTTCTTTGGACTTCCTTGCGATCCAGACCCTGGTCCTCATGTTTGTGCTGCCAGTGCTTTAGCCAATAAGCTATCACCCAGCCCCAGAACGTGGTTATTTTTTCAGAAATTTATAGATTGCAGCTAATAGATAGACTGCAGAAAACTCTAGTAGACTGGTGACAAAAAATTATAAAAATGATAAAAAGAAGTTAAACTGTCAGAATTAACCTAACTATAACCATATCACTGTGGTCTACTGAAACTCTTTACTCTGTCACTTGTAATGTGTGTTGTGATTTTTCTTGCTCTCAGTCTATCAGATTGTGACACTATTAAATACTAAAAACATCATTTATCATGTTCTTTCTTATTTCAGTAATGGTTCATTTATTTGATAGAAACTATATTGTACTGTTATCTCTTTGAGCCAAAGATAATTTTATTCTGAAATTCCCCAAATATATAATGGGTGTGCACTACAAATGCAGTTCACTCTAATTCTTCCCCTATCAATAAATATATTTACCTAGGCTATGACCATAGCGTACTAGAAAAAAATTAATAATGATGAAAGTGCCATGTAATCATACATGTCACATATAATTTAAACAAACCTTTATTATTTTGTGGGATGGATAAAAGGTCTCATGGAAACACTTAAATTGCATCTTTTCTAATTTATGATACAACTTACAGTTGTATGCCAAGATTTACTGGAAAAAAATTGTGAGGAAGTAATTGACCTAGTAGAGTGCTCAGCATCAACTGTCTGAATGAAGAATGGAGTTTCAATATAATTGGAAGATTCAAGCAAGTAATTTAATCCATGGCAAAGAAATTTCACACTTTAAAGTACAATGGCATTAGCCAGTCCATAGTTTAAATGACTTTATTAATCTAAACCAGAGAAATATGATCTCATATGTGGAATATGTTTAAATGTGATACATTAAATATTAGTACTGGAAATTTTTAACTTATATGTTAAGTTCACATTAGTAACTGTTTTTAGTAATGTTTTTTTTTGTGATAGCATTATCATATAGTCATTTGAATCCTGAGCATATATCTCTGTATATGAGATATTAATGCTTTAAATTCCAAACCCAAATGGGTGATAACATTTGTCCACTGGTTCTTTGTAAAGTTGTATAAAATGCTTACATCCATTGGATAGCTTTTGAAATCACTTTACAAATAAAGTATGTCTAATGTACATTCATTAAGGAATGTCTTGGAACCAAGAAAATCTATTCGTTCTCACGTAGAAATTATTAGAGATGTACTTGGAGAGATATGTTCAATAGCTTTCGACAAAAATTTGGAACCCAATAAAGCTGTGAATAAGCAAATTCATCGACTCATGCTGGCAGAATTATAAAATTGAATTATAAAGTGTGATCAAAGTCAGTTCAACAAAGTGGTATATATTTATTCATAAGTAAAGAAAAAATTAATTTAGAACTTCTTCAAGGAAGACCTGTATACAGGTAATGCTTATGGCTTAATATTTAACACATAAAATCATACATATCATCTCTTACTGCATAACTATGCAGCAAAAGGTTAAACATGAAAATTATGAATACCAGTTTTACTAAAAGAGGTGACTATTTTATAAAAATGAAGAATGGTGATCTGGACAAGATTTCTAATGTGTCAGTAATATTTCATTTTTTAAATGTTCACATTACTACTTCTATATTTTCCTATGCCATGTGTTACTTACTAGAATATTTAAATGATGAAAGACCAAAGTAGAACAGTATATACAAAGCTATAATATATTCACACACGTTTGATAAATACATATATATATATATATATANAGAGAGAGAGCTTTAAAAATGTTGTTAGATGAGAGTAAAGATCATTACATTACTAACTTAACATGTTCAAGGATTATTATATCTTTCAGGTACTTAATTTTATCTCTTAAATCTTCAGTTTTGTAGAATAAGAGATTATTTGTGGATCTTTGAAATATTTTCAAATTCATATATACCAGTCTGGGGGAAGAAAATAAATTATACTTCATTTACAATACTCTATAATCTTTGTGTGTTATATGATGCTTTAAAATGCAGAATATTTTGCAATTTTCTTTAAAACTAATTTTTTCATTAACATGGTATTTAATTTTCATATCTCTATTTTATTAGAAATTCTTTCGTATTTTTCTGTTAAATTTTTGGCTTATAATGCTTGCTTTGCTACTGAGTATTTATAATTGATTTATCTTTGTAAATTATGTCANTACTTTAATTCTGGAAGATTTCACAGGCTCTTAATTTCATTATAATGATTCAACAATAGTATAAACGATTAGTTGTAGCTAGTTACTGTTAACTAAGGTTGATCTGAGTTTCTCTAAATTCAGCCAATGCATGATGCTTCCTAGTTAGTGTGAGTAGACAAATAACATGGCATACTTGATCTAATCAGAAGTCCAAGAATACTCTCTCCCTTTTTCCCCATCAACTCTACGAACTTCAGAAATGTAGCTTCTTTCTTAGGTCAAATGTTCATATTTCATTTAGGTTGCCAGTTTGCCAATCATGTTTACTTCACATAAAGATCAAATACATTCCATACCAATCTATACAATAATCAAATAACTAGAAAGCTTACCTGCTATTAATGCTGCTCCACAATTTCAAGTAAGCATAGTAAATAAAATGTTATTAGACCTAATAAGATATTTGCCAAAATTAGTGAAATAATAATGAAAAAAATCAGCAAAATCAAGATTTCATTATAAAATTTTCAGTTGATAATATACATCTCCTTAATTTTATAAAAGAAAAGAACAAAGAATTAACAATATAAGGAAATGTAACAACTGATTTCCCAGAAGTATAATTGCAAATTGCATAACACTTTAAAAATACTTACCTTTGTAATTTTAATATTGTGAAAATTAAAATCTTGCCCAACATATATCATACACCTTAATCAGGTACGTGAGGAAAATGACAAGTCATTTGTACAGAAATTGTAACAATAAAGATAGATGGAAAAAAACATTTTCAAAGTTTTTTTAGTGAGGGAAGTTTGATTGACACTGATACAAAAATAAGACAAAAATATATTAAAAGTAATATAACTAAATATCTTTTATTGATGTATTATTACAAATGTATATGTAATTTATTTTAGTTTTATGAATAATACCAAGAATCTGTCAATACTGGCCAAAGGACTTTGAAATTTATATACAATGTTTACAGATGCAAGATTCACAGCATGGTGAAAATTAAAGCAAAGCTTTAGGACTGTCTCCTTGATTTCAGATGTTACTTTAAAAGGAGCATGTGAAGGTAGTGATCTACTGATAGAAAAATCTGCTTAAGATTTTTGAAATGGTAGACTAAAATACCCATTAAGGGACTTTTTGTCAAAGTTGAAGATGTCCATGTTTATAAGATAAAATTGATTAGTGTTTTCATTTACATTCATTTGTTACAGTAATTAAATAGCATGTTGGTCTCTCAAGGAAGATAGCTTAGCCTCGAAGAGCAATTTAGTCATTTGACTGGAGCTTTCAAAAATCCTTATGTTTCATGTTCAAAGTTTATAGTCATTTTAATCAATGATAGAAATTATATACATACTATATACTATATAATATAAATATTTATATATATATATATGTAAAGGATAAATGCACATTTCATAAGTAGATCCTAATGAAACATCCTTGGAGACTTTCAGACAAATGTCAAGATAATTCAATAGAGAAAAAATACTCGTTTGTCAAATGACACATTAGAATAATAAATCCCTACCCTGCCTTTAGTCATAAAATTCATCTGAGATGAAACACAGAGTNAATAGTGAAAGCTGAAATTAGAAACCACCTAAGGAATACACAGAAATGTTTTGAATGGCCTTGAATAAGCCAACACTTATTTAGTCAAGGCTCAAAGCAGAGGCTTATTGACCATTATAGGATTTAAAACATGACTTCTCAAGAAAAGAAGGACAGATAACCACAATCTAAAATTATCAAACTGAAATTTCATTAAAAATAGGCATTATCTCCTGCACTATAATTTCACGAGTAATTGGAGATGCAAAAATCACGCAGTTGGAATAAACTGAGTTTTCATCATTTGATGTCAATACTGATTTCCTTTACATAGACATGAANACATAACATCAGAAAATAATGGTCAAATTTTAATAATGAATTTCAAGTCATAAACTACATAATTTTCCTTTTGTATGTTTCTCCTAATAAAAACTGAGACACATAAATATTGGCAGATGCACACAAAATGATGGAGAGAAGGTGCCTTTCAAAATATTACTTGTGACCTTTTGGATCTGGCCAATGGGGATTACTCTACTTTGCCTGAAAGATTTTATGGAAGGAAGCTAACCAGTAGATACATAGTGCTACATTGCCTTGCATTATTTTGAAAGTATTCTTGGTTGCAGACAGTGTGGTGACCACCAACACTTCTGAAAGCCCAGATGCATTTCATTCCTGGTCCCAAAGACCTTTGACCTTTAGAAGGCTTAGAGGTGCTGAGCTGTGTCAGTTCTTGGAACTTCCACCAGGAGCGACCTAGAGTCAGTCTTCCTTATACACTCTCAGTACTTTCAGCTTACTTTTCTCCTCCTCCTCAACATAAACAATGAGTTGCCTTTTGTGCAGAGCTTCTGGAAAAAGAAAGAATTGCCCCATTAATACTACATTAGTTGGACACTCAAGCAGTCCTGTTCCCCAGAGGAAATAACTGGTGCTAATTTTGCTATTTGTAGCAGTGAGTGAATAAATCCTGGGTATAATTTTCCTTTTATCTCTGTTCAAATGGGTTGTCTTATGACTGGTTATTAAATAGAACTTAACAAATGTTGACGCTTAGGAGAGTATACTACATTTTTCCTATATACCACATTAATGATTGTTAAAGACAAAGAAGAAATAAAATTGAATGATGTGTGTGAAGCATAATGTTTGAATAAAAATTAAAATGTTCAAATTGTCTAAAATCAATAAAATATTATTTAGGGTAAAATATGTACATGAGTTCTCATGAAAGATATAATAGAAAATAAACCCACTGTTTGGAAATGTACAGTATGTACCTAATATGTAGCAATCCGTAACAATTCAGATTAGTAGAAATATTAAATAAGTAAGTGAGATTATATTAAGCATGCTTACAATGTATTCACTCTACAGATATTGTTTTAGAGTAAAAGCAATCATATTAAGAAGCAAAAATAGCAAAAGAATATGTTGCCTATCTAATAAAATAGTCACACATCTATGTTAGGAATAACTTTTAAGACTTTTTATGATTTTCAAATACCCAAATAAATATGCCCACCTGAAATTTTTAATTATAAATTTTAGATATAATTTTAACATGATTTATCTTCATATAACAAGAAAAAAGATCATATTAAAGAACATTTAGTGGTTGTGTCAGTGAGCTGAAGATGCATGGGAGGCGTTCTTTATGAATCAATAACTGAGGTTTTAAATCATAGGCTTCTATAGACCTCTGCACATACTGCATTTGAATTTAATCTTTCCCAGACAGAAGGAAGTAAATTAAGAGCCAGTTAGGGTCAAATGTCCTGCAGTCCTATTATCACCATCTCTATACTTATTCACAACTTCGAAACTTGTAATTAGTGTAAAATTCTCTTAATTGCCTGTATTTATTTTGAAGGGATGTGCACAGGTCTAGATCATGTATGGAGACCAGAGGACAGCTTTAAGGAATTAGTTTTTTNCTTTCACTATGTGGATCCTGGGGTTAGCGCTCAGGCTGTAAGGACAAGTGCTTTTACCTGCTGAGCAATCTCACTAGCCCTCATCTTATTAGTAATTGTATTTTTAAACATGTACTTAATTATTTTATGTGCTTGATTATGTGCACCATTGGTGTTATGTGCACCATTGACGTGCAGTACTAGTGGAAGTTAGAATAAGATGTCAGAGTTTTTGGACGGGAATTAGAATAGGATGCCAGAGTTCTTTGGATGGCTATGAGCTGCTGTGTGGATGCTGGAAACCAAACTAGAGTCTTCTGCAGAAGCAGCATGTGCTCTTAACATCTGACTCATNCCAGTCAGTCATCTCATTCCTTTGATTGTACCTTTTAAGGAATAATAGATATTTTAGGATTGTGAACTATGTGCCTGAGAGAGAAATTTAAGTGTGGACACAGAAATAAGGATCCCTGGATAAATGGCAGGAGAGTGTGTCTGGAATCACCAAGTGGCTCTAACACTATACCAAGTTGAATCAGAGGCTTAACAACAGTGGAGCATGGATGGGATTCACATCATTCATTTGTGCTGTAAAATAATGTAGAAAGAAAATGATAACAAAATAACTTGCTATTGCTTTCCCCTGTTAATGGTGTGAGACTAGGATTATAAACAGAACAAGCCACTTTTTTCTTCTCACTGTAATTGAAGCCCTGAAGAGCCTGCAGTAACCGTGCAGTAGAGCTGAGATTAGGGATTTGCTCTTCAGTTGAACCTGCCAGACATTGTGGAAGAAAGAACACTTGTGGTTGAAAATCTTATTAATTCTAAGCCATGTTCTTCATTACAAGTCAAATTTCTCTATTTTCAGTTATTTTTGCTCATAATTAAAGTAACATATGAATGTTGGACATTCTCATTGAAATTATGCTAAGAAATCACTAACGAAGCTTTCCCAGTGTCAATTGCATTCTCAGTGCCAGTAATACAAATGGCTTCTACAGTAAACAGTGAGTTATTCCTTCCAGATTGAGAGTGCTGCGTTTCTCACAAGACCGCATAAGAAAAAAGCAGTTGAAATTAAAAGCTCATGAAGAAATATCCTTAACATTATAGTTATGTTTATATAAACAACTAATCTTTGTGTGAAATGTTGATAATCTTGAACACACACTTGTGTGAATGCTATACCTTCACCAAAGTAACATTATATGTGATATTTAATTAAATAAAATTTATTATACTTTAAGCCATAAATCAGGATTTTGCTACAGCTTCACAGTAGTTTGTTAACACCTTCATTTTTATTTCTATAGATAATAGTCATAATTATAATCACAAATTAGGCTTATATCTATTAATATATTTTCAAACAGCAATATAAAGACTTAGAAATGTTGATTTCTGGCTGCTGCCCCCCCCCTCCACCCCTACACAACACTAGCAAACTCCTGTGAATCTCCTCTATTTTTGAACCTAGCTCAGAGATACAGCTATGAGCCTTAGGATTTTGCCTTCTATCATTCTCTTAACTCTCCTGTGAGGCATCATTAAAGAACCAACGAAAAGCAAAATTTCATCTCCGCTTAATTTATCGTCTCCATCTGCTTTGTTCTCCTAGGTTCTATTTACATCCTCTAGTTAAATACTCGAAAAGAAGAAGAAAATAAAAGTAACAAGTATCTTCAATAAGAGTGACGTATGCAAAAGAAAAGCTCAAATTAGAATGCCNTATCAATGCAATTTGCATTAGAGTAGAATCAAAAGAAATTAAGTTTTCCTTGTAATAATAGTTTAAGCATAATTTTCATCTCTGTGTTCGCCAATGGTGTTCTTTCTCCCTTCCACTGCTATATACACAGGGCTCAAGTAAATAAAGTTTGTAGAAAAAATATCATGTGAGCTTTAAACAGCCCCAGTATCATAGCCTTCCTTCTCGTCCTATTTAAAATAGCAAGCATAGCTCCTCAAATTCCAAAAAAAGGAAATAATACCCCTAATTCAAGGCTTTGTATTGAGCATCTGCGTCTAAATTTATGGTTTCAAAGCTTCTTCGTTCTGTTTAGATATTACCTCCAAACTTGCCATCTCAGCTCTTGTTTAGACAGTGAATATAAAATTCCAGCCTGTACCTGTTATTTCTTCTATAGCTGTTTGGACAAATCCTGCCATTGCCTCCTGCTGTGTTGCTTTTCCTGGGAGATACAGAGGAATGCATACTCATCCTTGAAATCACAGAAAGCTACAGACTAAACAATAATTCCATCCATGTAAGGNTTGGTGAATCAATGAGATTTTTTGGGTTACTTGTAAGACCAAAATGGCTCTGAGGATGCAGTTCTATCACAAACAAATGGACAAAACAAAATAAAAGAAGCCACCATAGAGGTTGATTCATTAAAAGTCCCAGTATATATAAAAGGCATCTGCACCACGAGAGTCTGCTCTAACCACAGTGCTGATTGTCTGCTCATAGGACCTGAGGAAGGAGTCATATTAGTTAGAGTTTGACTTCTGCAATTTTTTTTT
>LZPO01046041.1:3306-17619 GCA_001675575.1 Neotoma lepida | reverse complement strand
CCCAAACTACAATCCTAGAAAAATAATTTTAGATTATTTAAAAGAAATTTATGACAATCTTAAAGTGGCCTCATTTGAGAAGCATAAAAGGCTAATACAACCTCATAGTTCACTTTACAACATAAAATGGGCACAAATGAATGAATGACAGGCATTGCTACAAGCATAAACTCAGGTGTGCTAATGACATATGAGCATAGACATTATACGAAAAAGGAAATAGTATAAAAGTTAAATGTATAAATGTGCATCACTCTGGTTGGTAATTGTTTATATCCAGATTTATAACTGCAATCAGAAATGTAATCAAAACTGCAATTCAGGATAATAAACTATGTTTTGAAAGTCTTATATTGAAAGGAATAGTTGGTTTTTGTTTCCATTTTTCTTTGTTTACAGTATTTTTGAAATCCTCTGTCTTGATGTATAACCACGTGACAACTGACTGGAGTCCCAGTCTTCTGTACTAAGCTTCCATGCTGTATGGGTATGGGGAAACCCACCCTGCACACCCTTGTGTCTAGAGCACAAATGTGGATGGAACAGTGCTGTCTACACTACAGAGCTGCTGTGCACCCTTCTCCTCTGGACACAACCCACCGACTTCCTCAGGCAAATGAGACTAACTCCTTAAAGCTCCTCAAGTGCCATCAGGAATGGAAGGCATGTCAAAGCAGACAAATGCCACACATTTAAATTCAGGTTTTGTTTCTTCTAGAAACAAAGGATTTATCTATCCTTTTTATATGGCCTTTCCCATCCTACCTCAACCCCTTAGAATTTTCATTTTCAGCATTGGATTTTCAGCGTCTATAAGTTCGGTCTTTTGGGATCACAAGTTCTTAGATTTAGATGCTAGGAATTTCAGTCTAAATCTGGGGGATTTGAGACTTAAGGGAGTTATTATTTATTTTTATTATGGTGTTGATGATTATGATATGAATTTCATTTTATGGGTAAATAATATTCTGTTCAATGGATATATCACACTTTACAAATCCATTCATTATTTGATGGTCATTTGGATTATTTCCAATTGATCTTTTTTTAAAGCATGATTTCTTATCTATTTTGACATTCTTTAATATCTAAAGACATTCAAAACTCTATTAAGCAATATAAAACACTCTGCCTCCAAGGTAAAATAATTCATTTTCTGCTTCATGATTGTGGTCAAAAGTTCTGAATATCCCTGGAAGTCCAATTTCAACATTCATGAGTAACATCTCTCATCTTAGTGACACTCAGTTTTCTCCTTTTCAAAATTGAGAAAAGGAGATTGGCTTTTTATGCTGAGATATGGGATTATTTGAGTTCATGGTTTTAAAAATGTAGAAATTGATGGCCAAAATTAAGAGGAAAGAATTATCTAAATAAAGCCAAGTAAAACCATAGATGTAGCATAGTAACATTAAAGTCGCCCCACCAAAAAGGAGACATGAAGAAAGGATATCATTCCTCTGCCCCCACTTGGATCTCTGCACAAAAACTCGATGACAGAGGATTCAAGAGAGGACAGAGGATTCAAGAGAGATCCTACACAGATCATCCTTCTAGGGCGAATCTGTGACCCTCAACTCTACCAAACAGCACTTCAAACTGGGAAAGCTAAGAGTCAAAGAGAACACAAAACTAACAGAGCTTCGTGCTGTACATCTCAATGTTATTAACATGCATAAGGTTAATTACAAATACAAAGAACTTTCAGACAGCCTGAACAGCGAAGCAATGTGCATTTCTGAAGCTCAATGAAGACTAAATCAGCAAACACAGACACACACATAGATAGCTGTGCAGTACACACCTGTATGTACACACGCGCGCGCACGCACATACACACACAAACACACACACACACACACACACACACACACACACATCACATCACATGTCCATTCACAATATACTGTCAAAACAACTTTGAACACTGAGAGGAAATGCAGAAACTAATGTTCTGAGCAAGTACACAACTTACTAACAGGTTAAAATCAATCAAGCTTCCTCACACGGTAGGTATTCATCTGCTCTAGCTTAAGAAGTGGACCTGTAAGCAGAGGAGCAAAACAGCTTCACTGGGCCTCGTGTGTGATCCCAACACTGAAGTTCATACACGAAGATAGTAGCATTAGCTTGTATTAATCAGTACCAGCAGATTTGAGAGGAAGCTTGTTCTTTAAAGATGATGATGAGTGCCCTCTAGGTATAGGGCTGGAGACCCAGCTACTAACACATCTTGGTGAACTGGATTCTATTTCATTAATTAGTAACTGATTTGACATAACTTGATAGGTACCTGTCAGGAAAGCTAATATATTTCAACTCTAATCTACTCAGTGACTATGAAAACCTCACATTAAGTATACAAAGGACAAGTCGTTTCCTACCACATAGTAAACGATCTTTATTCTTTTCTTTCAATATGCATAGAGAATAGGAAGGCATATGCTGGAGTTCGACCCTAATTCAAGCTCAGTGTCCTGACACTGGATTAAGCATATTTCTATTTAGCACATACAGTAGAATCATCATCAGAATTAACTCATTTCAACTACTTTTAAGTATAGTAATCCTGATACGGTTTGTGTTTGGGGAAATACATTATTTTCAAACTTCTGTACAGGGTTTTGTACATTCCTTCATATGGCAGTATTTTTGATTTTGGAAATCTGACTGCACCGTCGTGCTAGCCTTTCCTTGCCTTGTCTTTGGAGACTCTGGAATGCTTCTCCAAAATATCTCTGAGGCAACCCACTGAAAATCCTAGCTTTATTCTTAAAGTAAAACGATTGTTTGTTTGTTTTTTTTTATTTGAAACTCCATTATCATCCCTACTTAAAGAAACCAGATTTCCTTTTTCCAAAGGAACTACTCTCCTTCTTTTGATTCTTTTAAAATGCTAACTCCATTTTTTTTTTTTTAATTTCAAGTTTCAAGTATCCAGAAGTCAAAACCAACTCATCTCTACACTGCTTCCTGGGATATCTCGCCCTTGACTCTTGTGCTCTGGAATCCTGAAAAACTGAAGAGAACATTTCATACATCATTCGTACGTTTCCTGGAGATGGCCTGTGGTTCCTTCAGGCTTACATACTTGTATGATTAGCACACAGTTAGCTGACCCACCTGGATGTCAGGAAGACATCAGATGTATTATATGTGGCAGATATAGCCACAGTGAATGACTGTGAGCTAGAATTACAGCAGGGACTCCAACCTGTTTGGTTTTATCTTAGGAACTGGTTGCTTAACTCCCCAGTTACCTTAAATGGTCAAGGGCACCATCTCTCTGAGAACTCCAGACACAATATGACACAAGAAGTTCTCTAAAAGTGTAGAAGTCCACTTTAAGGTATCTAACATGTCAGTGTCTACTGGAATCCTACCAACAAGGCAGACAGAAGTGCATCAAAATAATAGAGAACTCAGCAACAAACCTGATGGTTAATCCATCTAGAATCATGGATAGTGTGGCAACTGAGGTATGGTGTGCTAATGTACTCTTAGGGACTGTTGAAATTGTACAGGCCAAGCAGACTTGCACTAAACTGACATCCCACCCTCTCTATACAAGACCCCTCACTAAGAATAGAAACTACAGAGAATACATCTTTTCTGTCATTGTTCTCCCTATTTATTAGGCCAACGAACTGTTGCAATTTATAAAATGTTCCTTTACAGTTAACTCATCTGAGCCACTTCACAGCCTTATGAAGTAGGTTTAATAATTCTTATTTTAACTGTTGAGGTTCAGAAAAGACAATGGAATTTGCTAAGGAGTCATGCAGGATTTGCACACTCTCCAACTGCACGTGGAAGCCTCTGGAAAAGTTGGGCACTGTGAAGCCAAGTGTCCTAGTCCAAGCCCTCACAGAGCTCCTGGCCTCACTGGAAACAGCAAATCCCAAGGGGCTGGGGGTGTAGCTCAGTTAGTGGGATGCTTGCCTAGCATTTGTGAAGCCCTGGGTTTCATTCTCAGCTCTGAATAATGAAGTCGGATGACACACACCTGTAATTCTAACACTTGGGAAGTGGAGACAGGAGGATCGGAAGTTCAAGATCCCTCAGCTGCATAGTTAAGTCTGTCTTGGGCTACATGAGGCTTATCTCAAATCACAAGGGGAGACAAGTGTGGTTGTATGAGGAAGTAAGACAGGAGAATGGACCAGGGAACAGGAGCAAACACACTGGTGGCCTCACCAAGCCTACCCCGAGCAACCCTGGCAGCAAGCAGATTCAGATCAAATTATGATGCTACTTTCTTGATTTATTATTCAGGAGACATTCTGTTTTTCAATTACTTTTTTTTTGCCTTCACATTAGCCCACTCATTTTTAAAGCCCCTAGCATAATTTGATTTCCCGCCAATAATTTGGAGATAATGATTTGTGTTTCAGTTCTGCCTGCATGGATCTTCCTCTGATAATTTGCAGAGAAAATGATGTGTATCTCCCCTGTTTCCCCACAGTGGCCTTGGGGATTCTACACACCACGGGGGCAGGGCCTTAGCTTTTCTGACAGACTTAGGAACCAGGAGGACAGGAATCTGGAACTGAATAAATCTGTGGAACTCATTCTCTCTCAGGGTTTCTGCCAAACTGCGTTTCTCCTTCATTTGCTCCCCTCATCCCTGCCTTTCCTGTAAGAAAGTAGAAGAAATAAAAATATGTATGTGCTTGTTCCTAAAGAGACAAGGGAAGGTGGGGGTGGAGGAGAGAAAAGAAAAAAAATGCTACTAAGCAAAACTTCAGGTGCACATTCATCTGAAGGTCATTCTGTTCCTTGGAGATGAAGCAGGAAGTGAAGACGGAAATGTGTGAGGGAGTGAAAGGAGGAGAGAGAACAGAGAAGGCTGGGAGGGACAATCTGTCTATCACTGTCACCATCCTTATAGCTGAAGACAGGCAGCAGACATCCCCCTTCCTGGGACAGCATGACTCCGGCCTCCCCTAACCATGTCTTGTTTTCCCATCAGCCAGAAAGCAGGGAAAGAATTAAACCAATTTTATTGTGAATGGTTAACAAACCACTGGCATTCTGACAAGTTGGTATGCATTCTTAANCAGCAGCCTGAGTGATTTTATTTTTCAAGCCACCGAAGACAAACCTTGTCACTTAAATCCTGTAGATTAGCCCATGCCCACTGTCCCATTTCCTTGAAATTGTTTGAGCAACAATTTCTGCTCCTTTGCTCTTCCTTTAATCGAATGCAGCTTCTTTACAACGGGAGATTACACTATTAACACTGCAGGTGTAAAGAACACCCTCCTCGTCTCTTCTCTATTCTTTCTTTGGTACTGGTGAGTTCCAAGGCTATCTGGTTCAATCTTGTCCATTTAACACAAAGAGCTGTCTTCCATCCAGAGTAACCATCCACCTCTCCCAGCATCAACCACTATACCATACATCTTCCAGTGTCAAGGGGTGTTGTGGTTTCTGCTTTACACCGGCTTTGTCCTCTTCAAAACCTGTCTCCACTTAAACAGGCTTTCTTAATCTTGAAATTGCAACTGGCATGGTTCCTCTCCACCCTCTCCATGATTTATTTTCCTCAGTGGTTCATTGTCTCAGAGTTCTGTTAGGTCAGAGACTCTGTCCTTCTTGTTCACTACTGTTTTACACTAGACTCTATCAAGCAAACAGCAATGAGTCCAAACAATTAAACAGCCTAGAGTATCACACCTAAATGACAGAGACCTAAAGCAAAACAAAGCAAATAACAATATTCCATGAAATTTTCACAAAAGAGAAACAGGAAGATTGTCCAAGCTCCATGATCTATTTACAAGTATAATCTATACTTCCAATGGCACCAATTAATAAAAACTATCTTAAACAGCTGTCTATATATGAGGAAATAATTTCTGCTTCAATCCATATAATATTTAAAGATGAGTAACATCATGCATCCAAAATAATATCTATTAATGTCTATCCAAAAGCACCTGAACCCTAGTTGGGCTTGCAGAGGCTTCTCATGACCTTGTATGCATGCAGAAGTTGAATATCCCTAGTCCAAATTTCCAAACTCTGATATGATCTAAAATCCAAACCTTTTTGAGCACTGATGTAATAGATCCTTAGTGAATATTGTTTGTTTACTTTGTTGTTTTGTTTTTCCAGACAGGGTTTCCTGGTGCAGCTCTAGCTGTCCCGGAACTCACTCTGTAGACCAGGCTAGCCTCGAACTGAGAGATCCACCTGCTTCTGCTTTCTGAGTACTGGGATTAAAGTCATGTGCTACCACCACCTGGCTGTGGATAATAATAATAATAATAATAATAATTATTATTATTATTATTATTATTATTATTGGAACATTTTAGATTAGATTCTTCAAATTAGGGCTGATAAACCCGCCAAGCACATATAAGCACTGAAAAAAGTTTACACTTGGAAACATTTTTGTTCCCATGTACTTTGGATAGAGGGTGCCCAACTGTAAACCTATAGGACATGCAAATATACACTGACAAACTCTTGCTGGTTGGTTCTTGTCAGCAAGTAGTCCTTACTGATGTTTTGGCTGTCTGAATAAGCTGTCAATAATGTCATATAAATTATTTAGATGGTGACATAGAGTAATTTAAAAAAAAAAAAACCTCATGATTTTAAGATGCATATGAGCCAGGGACACTAAGAATATCAACGAGCTTCATTATGCCCCTAATTTGGATTACATTTCCTTCAGATCTCTAGTGTAAACAAGTCTTCCCCCAAATAGCCCTATTAGTAAATGAAATATTTACTACATCAATAAAATTGCCACAGAATTTGCTGACCAACAATGTTTTTAATGTAGAAATGCTCATTTCACAGGCACTTACTTCATAGCCTTTGTCAGGGTTCACGGAGCGCAGAGGCCTTTAAGAGTCCCCTTTGTCTAATGACATGCTGTAAAGTTTCTATTTATAAAAGGCATAAACATAAATACAAGATCTCTTAGTGGAGTATTTGTCTTTGAAAATTAGAAACCAAGCTGTAGGAAAATGAAGATCCCATTCACATCCCACTTTTTCCTTTTTACACATGGAGGAGACTGAGAATAAGGTGGTCTTGATCGTTCCCTCCTCTCTAAAGGAAGTGAGAGGTCCCTTCTGCCGAGATTGTTATAAAAACCACTGACCGGATCCATGGGAATAAAAGCTACTCGGGAAACTCGGGGTCTATCACAGTCCCTGGAGTAAGAGGACCTAGGGTCAGCTAGGTTTTCTACCAGCTAGGTGTCCTGGGGAGTCATTTATTTAATATGTCCTAGGCTCGGTGCCCTTATCTGCATAAGAGGCCTAACAAACAGGACTGCTGGCTCTTGGCGCTGCCGCTAGATTCAATGAGATAATGCAAAGTGAGCTTTGCACCCTGCTAGTCATTCATTATCTGCTTGTTTCCATTGGGTCAACTTCATTAGCATGTGGTCTGTGCTTAGAACGCAGGGAGAAATGAGTAGGGAATTCTGGGAAACCTTAAATTCTCTATTGGAATGTGTAAAATTGCTTTTTGGAGTTTATTCATATGCTGATTTTTCAACGTAATAGGAATATTTAGTGGACACAAGTTCACAGGTACAAAGTAGATGCGCATATGAGAATGTTATAACACTAGCTTAGTTTACAGTGTTAGTCTCAGCAAATCATTCATAGCATTACACTAATTCTCTAATTCCAGATATACTGTCTCTTTTTTTAAATGAGTGATTAATATTACTTTGCTTTTACAATTATGTAAGGCCAACATTATAAGAGGTTTTATAATGTTTTATAACTTGCATGCTAGTATGCTATAATTTAAATCCTAACTGAAAAAGGCACTTTCATGTCTCAACTTTAAGAAACGTTTCCTTAAGGAAATGTGCTGAGGAACTGATCACAGCCCTTTCATGAAGCTATACCTAAATAACTCTCCCATTCTCTGACTTATGAAAAAGCAAAAATCGAGAAAATTAAAGAACACAATACAAAGCAAGTTCTCTGTGAACTGCCTGACATATTCCTTCATCATCATCCTTATACTCAGTTATCACCATTGATACGAGAATAAGAAGCCCAAGTGCCATAATTTGCAGTAAATGAAAAACTGATAATAAATGTTAACTTTATCTTTCTGGTTTGTTTTGTATACTGGCTGCTCTAGCCGAGGAAGCTGGTAAGAACCAAGCAGTGAGTAAGAGCCCATACTACTTATAATCTTTGGAGTAATGAATGAGTAGATCACATCAGAAATGTATAGACTCTCCAAAATGGAAATGCTGAAAATTTACATGGGAAGAAACTATATCACACATCAGAAACTAAAACAATACTTAAACTCTTTAATAGTAGAAATCACCACTAGCAGAATAACCTAACATTTTTGCTTACATCAGACCAGTGATATATGAACAATCTGGAAATGTCATTATTTTTAAACTCTAGATGCTCTCCAAAACTCAACAGAAAAATTTATACTGATCCAAATGAAAGAGAACAGTGTGTACCAATAACATTTGTTTTCCTTCTATAAAGTGAAAACTTTGCAAAATTCTAGACACCAAAACAAATCTGTGGCTACTTCAAGGAAGACAGTGTTTGATCAAATTCAAGACTGATAAACCTCTGCTGAGTGCACCAGAGTAGAGCCCAGGCTGTAGCAGGAGGCCAACAACCTTTAGTGTAAGTTCTGACAGCATGCAAAACTCTCTCACCTCAGCATTCGCTTTGCTTTTGCAGAAGACAAGAGTTCAAAGTTCAAATCATACAGTGTGCTTGTTTAAGACCATTCTGTGCTCCAGAACTTTCTAGACTAACTGAAAAGATTCTCCAGAGCTAAGAGAACGTTCCAGATCAGTCAGATAAGCAGCCAGTCTGACTGAAGCACTATCCAAACACTGAATTCATGTACAGGAAGTTATAAAAAAGGAATGGGCCTTTCAATCTCCATGTTGTGAACCAAAGTGGAGACTAAACTTCAGCATGGGCGAGCAGGGCTGCGGTGTGTGGAAGCTCCTAAAACAGGCGTCCAAGACTCTAAACTTCAGCATGGGCGAGCAGGGCTGCGGTGTGTGGAAGCTCCTAAAACAGGCGTCCAAGACTCTAAACTTCAGCATGGGCGAGCAGGGCTGCGGGTGTGGAAGCTCCTAAAACAGGGGTCCAAGTAGCGATCTTAGAGACTAACTAGGAACACCATCTGGCTTCAGGACAAGTGTCAGCTGGGTAGCACAGCAGGGAATCCCTTCCTTTGCCTACCTGCCTGCCTGACTCCTCCCCTGTGCTCTTACTGGATATTCTGTCCACCCTAAATTTTTCTATCCAATCAATGTTCTTTCAAGCTTTGACACATTCATTTCTTCTACCAGAAAAGCCTCTTTCAGGCTGAGAAAGACGTACTTTATCTGTCAAGACCCCAGGAAAACATGTGCACAGATGGAAAACTTGTTCTACCCCTCCCCCAAAGCAGTTTAATCCCTGGTTTTTCTGCCCCTCACTCTTCACTGTGAGCGGCTTATTTCTCAATGAGTTAACCATTGCGTTGCTGGTAATGGAGAAAGAGCTTTTTTCTGGGTGTTAATGACATCATTCCTAATCAGGACACTCAACCCTGAACTGGGGTTACAGCCTTACCGTGTTACTTAGCAAGGGTTTCAGTTTGGCAAACGTCAGAAATTTTTGTAATTTATCTCTGCATCTAGCAAAATGGTAAATGCTCAACAAGCATTTCCCAAACAGAATAGTAAAGCAGTCTAATATTTATGTCCCTGAATTGTCTATAATTCCTTCTTATGTTTATCTTTGTTTTTCAAAATGAAGCTATCTATTTTCATCAATGGGTGGTGATGGATGGTCAGAGTCTCCCACCCTCCTCCAGGTTACACAAACCCTTTCTGTCTGGCCATTTCTTCCTACTCTCCTTTAATCTCTTCACTAACCCTTAAAAGAATGAATGGCACTACTGGGAAAAAGTGGTGATTCACAAAATGGGCTTAAATAAGTTTTTTACTACTTCATCTTGGGTCTTGTCTGTCTTCCCTTATAATGCATATATGATATATGTGAGTGTCTCCAATTATTTTTTCTGTAGTTGTTTATTTTTCTTTGATGCAAATTATTCAGTTTTTCAAGAGATCATAGCTAAATGCCATAATCCTATTAAGTATTTTTTTCCTTTGTGAGATATATTTTTAAAAAATAAAACAAAGAAAAAGGAAAGAACGGGCATTATGTGGTCAAGAGTCAAGCATGGTGAGGATCCCCAATCCCAAACCCAACTCTAATGCTACTATCAAATTGGAAGCAGGAAGGCACATCTTTGAGAGGGAGCCACCACATCAAGCAAGAGGGTTCTGAAACCACAGATCTGCACTGTCCCAGAGTGGCCCGTGACGAGAAAAGCACTTTATTCTAACACTTCGTGTTAGTCAGCCTTTTGTGTCCAGGGCAAACACTGGAGAGGACAACTTAACTGGAGGTAAGTTTTTGTGTGGCTTCTGGGTTCAGTGTTTCAGCTGCTTCATTGTTGCATGCCTGAGATGAGGAAGAACATCACGATGAACAGGGCTGAGCGAACAGCTGTGCACCTTAGTAGCACTGAGAGGCAGAGAGAAGAGAGAGGAAAGCAAGGGCAAGGTACATGGAGAGGCCTACTTCCTCCAACTGGTGCCCACCCCTAAAGATTCTACCAACTCCCAAAATACTACTACCACCTGGAGACTAAGGCAGCAAAATGGGGCTGTGGAGGACACTTTCTATCTTGTGGCCTTAGGAACTTAATTGATTCTTTTAAAAGTGGTCCATGCTTGTATAAGCAATCATTAAAAAAAAAAAAAGCATCAAAATCAAATTTTAGGAAGGGAAACAAGCGGCCAGGAAAACATCATCTTGTATCTAATGCATACATTACAATTCCCTAGAATGGCTTTAGCAGAGTATGATCTGGGGACCCTGGGAGTTTTCTGTGGCTTCTCAAGAAAACAGAGGCTGACATGCAGAGTAACTCTCATTCCAGCAATCCATTTACCTGAAAGTGCAGGAAAGACAAGACCCTGAGGAGACAGTACAACCCCAAACACCGATGCCTAGAGAAAAGAAAACTAGTAATGCCTGGTGTAGGTCACTACCTAAAACCCCAATACAAGCCTTGAGGTGTCATGGGGACAACCCTGAAATCAGAGAGACATATGGAAATCTGTGTTTTAATTTCTTATTTAATGAGGGAACTCAAAATATTCCTTATCCTTCTCAAAAAAATTACAATTCCACAGGAATTAGATTAAAACATATTTTCAGTTCTGTTATTTGCTGTGAATATGCCTTACCATCTAAATTTTGAAGATACCATATAGTAACCCCTAGTTAATAGCTGGGCTTTTCCAATTTTCTCCTGTGGTGTGCTCAGTGGTGAAGTATTCACACTCCTGTAAATAACCCTTTATCTATGCTCAATGGGTGAATATTATCAAAATAAATTATAGATATGTATGGAAATAATAAAATCCATTATTATTTAAAACTAATATAAGCTAAAAACGTAAACATATAATTAAGTCTCAAGAATTAATGAAGCACAAGGCAAAAAGAGGAAACTGTCAAAACTTAAAAAGAATGTAACATTTTTGATTATTAAAAGAATGTTGAAAAAATATAATATAGTTATCTCAAGGTTTATGCTTACTTTGTTCCATGTTTACAGCTTATTTGTAAAATCATGCTCATGTTAAAATCTAACCAATGGGCCAACCTGATTTAAGTACCGCATGGGAACCTAGAAGGTGCAGTTTGCTTCACTTACTGAGCCAATACTTCCAAGCATCTAAAATATTGCAAACCTGTCAGAAAAAGGTCCAAGAATGGAGTCCTGTGAGGAGGATTCTAAGTGCTTGTGAGAAAATTCCAAGAAACCAAGACAAGGGTCTTGTGACCTCTGTTTCTTCAAAAAACGGAATTGCTCCTGGACTACACTCTCATGCCCCTCCCAGGTGTAGTGGACAGGAGTGAGTTTACTTCAGACTTATTCAGTACAACTGGCTAGTGTTATCTGTTTTTGTTGTTGTTGCTGCCTTTATGAAAAAAAATGTTTTCACCATGTGAGGCTTACTTCTGTGACTGTAAACTTCACTCACGTGACTCCTCTTACCCCTCAGAGTATAATTTGTCTGATGCTCTGAATAAAGTTGGCTTTTGCATGAGATGTTAGTCTGCCTCATTTATAGGCTCCAGTAAGGCCCCACTGCCTCTAGAGCAGTAAACACAGATCCAGTAGCACCACGAAAATATTTGTCAATACTCAAAAAGTCCCAGGGCTAGAAAGGTGGCTGAGCAGTTAAGACTGAGACTGCAGAGGACCCAAGCTTAATTCCTAGCACCCATGTCACAACGGAATATAATTTCAGCTCCAAACGATCCAACACCTTCTTCTTCCTTCAAGGCAACGACACTCACATGCATAAACAACCACAAAAACAAACGTGCATATGCGTAATTTAAAAATTATACTGAATCTTTTAAGAAAGGGCCATGCCTCATCTTTACCAGATATCCTGGAAAGTACAAGCTGTGTTCCTTCTGGTCCTCACTCCTCCTACCTACCAGATAGTGCAGTTAATGTCTGAGCCTTCTTCTTAAGCATTGCCTCAGCTTCGAAAATTTAGTTTTCTCAGGACTAAGTGTAATTGCTACCCCCCAGCAACCATGCTTTCAAGAGTAAAAGCCTACACACACACACACACACACACACACACACACACACACACACACAGACAATGGTGTTGGAAATTCTAGCCATGCACAGAGGGCCTCTCATTTTCCTGGTGCACCATAGAGATCAGTTACACAGGATGAATTCATCATTCAAAATCCAGCCCAAGATGATAGGCAAGCCAGGCATGGTGGCTCACACCTGGCCCAAGCATATCTCTATGAATTACTGATTTCCAGGCCAGCCTGGTATACACAGTGAGTTCCAAGTCAGCCAGGGCTACACGGTGAGACCTTGTCTCAAAAAGCAACAGAAGCAACAAAAAAAGGATATGAAGCAAGCACCAAGGTTGGGGTAAGCTCTCCTTCCCTGACTTCCTACACAGTTTAGTAATTACTTCTCAGTTATTGCTTTATGATAGTAATTCTCCTTAGCACCATTTCATATCTTTGGGATGTATAACAGACTCCATCTTATACATTTAAAATATTTGTCAAAGTAATTATTCATTGATTAATTGATTGATGAAGGCTTGCAAAATAGCTTGTTATTTTTGTAACTTTAAAATGTCTTTTTGTGTGTGTGTGTGTGTGTGTGTCCGTGTTTCCATGTATATATGGACGCCCAAAGATTACGATTTTCTTCCTTGATTAGTCTCCACCTTATTTATCAAGGCAGGGTCTAATGATGAACCAGGACTCTATAATCTGCCTAGTCCCGCTAGCCAGCTCACTTCAGGGATCCCATTGCTGCCTTCTGTACAGGTGGCTGCCACACTTGCCTGGGTTGCATATGAGTAATGAGAATCTGAACTCAGATTCTCATGCTTGTAAGGCAAGCACCCAACCGACTGAGCCATCTCGCGAACCCCAACAACCTTGAAACAATCTTGGTATCAATAACAACTTTAAAAAGATGTTTTGTAATGACAATGAATCCTCTACAAACAGGTTATTTTTACTTTTTCCACAGGCTAGCTAGTGTTTAGCTATTTAGCTAAGTCTGTGAGTTTGCAAATCTGCTACAGAAGTAGTTTCCATCCATTACATGAATAAAACACCATGTTAACTGCATTATATATCTTATGATGTATAGGGATGCTTCATGGAGAAAACTCTTGGCCTCACAGAGCTCTTAAGACTGCTGAACAAGGATTATAGCACATTCACAAGATTTATCATTTGCTATGCTACAAAGATTATCATTGGTTGGCAATGGCCATGTGACTGCTGAACCTCATATATAACTTAGCATGAACGTAATGAAATAAGACTAAATAATGCTTGCCAAAGGTGAAATATTTTTCAACATTGTACTTTTGTTAAAATACGTATCACAGGGACTGTTGGAGGTGGCTCAGTGGGTAGAAGAACCAGTTGCTTGTGAATTCAAATCCCTGTGTGTAAAAATTACATAAAAACCAAAGTTTGGATGGTGTTTGCGCCAGGAATCTTTGCATGGAAGAAGGGGGCAGATACTCTGAAGAGCTTGCTCGACAGTGAATCTGACAGGGTAAGTTGTCAGTTCAGCAAGTGACCCTGCTCAAGGCAATGAAATGGAGAGCAGTAGAAGAAGACACCTGATGTCCTGCTCTGGCCTCCACATTCATGCATGGGTATAGATGCGCTCACACACATATATATACCACAG